>JBBPBX010079169.1:0-16448 GCA_038048925.1 Garcialebias charrua
AGAGATTGTGTTTATATTTGTGTGAATGCCAACAAGGCATTCACACTATAGAGATTGTGTTTATATTTGTGTGAATGCCAACAAGGCATTCACACTATAGAGATTGTGTTTATATTTATTGTGTGAATGCCAACAAGGCATTCACACTATAGAGATTGTGTTTATATTTGTGTGAATGCCAACAAGGCATTCACACTATAGAGATTGTGTTTATATTTATTATTATTCCTATATGTTACTATCTTCCGTCCGTACGTTTTTTGGCACGCTACTCCTCCTAGAGTATTTGTGCCATTTCAACGATTCATATATCAAAATGTTCAGCTCGCTCAGGACAATCCAGCTATGACTTTTGGTAATGCTGCAACTTTAGCTTTTTGAGATATCTAGCCTTTTCGGCCATTTTTTTCCCATTGGAAATGAATGGAGCTAAAATGAAATGGCATTTTGGGGGCTTTATCATATCCTAAACCTCACCAAATTTGGCAGACTCATCATTCAGACATGGAGGAGTAAAAAATTATCAAAACCTTGCGTTTTCATATATGCTGAAGGGGCGTGGCCAGGCCTCAAAGTTAGGCATCTCGCCATGAAAAACGAAACACTAATAGCACCTACACGAAAACCGTCTAATACATCAAACCTTCAGTGATTGACCCACAACCACTCCCCTGCAATACTGAATGGTCAAATCATGACATTAATTAAGCCACGCCCCCTCACAACAGGAAGTGTACAGTTATACATTGAACGTCCCGATCGGACACCTGTTACCTAATCAGCGGGACGGTCTGTCCAGTGACCGAAGACATGTTGCTGTAACAAGCTTTCCAACACTGACCGTTTTGGGTGGAGCATGTGGGCGTGGCGATGTGGCGAATCAGCCGTCACGCCGTCACAAACGAAACACTAATAGCACCTACACGAAAACAGTCTAATACATCAAACCTTCAGTGATTGACCCACATCCGGTCCCCTGCAATACTGAATGGTCAAATCATGACAATAATTAAGCCACGCCCCCTCACAACAGGAAGTGTACAGTTGTACATTGAACGTCCCGATCGGACACCTGTTACCTAATCAGCGTGACGGTTTGTCCAGTGACCAAAGACATGTTGCTATAACAAGCTTTCCAACACTGACCGTTTTGGGTGGAGCATGTGGGCGTGGCGATGTGGCGAATCAGACGTAACGCCGTCACAATACGTTTGGCATTTTGGGGGCTTTATCATATCCCAAAACTCACCAAATTTGGCAGACTCATCAGGGGTGGTGAAAAATTACATATTTTGGGGGCGTGGCCAAAATTGCAAAAGAAACGGCTCAAGAGCGCCACCTAGAATATTTCAAACTACCCTCCGCATTGGCCTTAGTTTCACGTAGGATCATGAAATTTGGTACACTTGTCCAATTCACCAAGACGCACAGAAAACCCTCTGGCATCAACGTTGTACGATAAATGGGAAGGCGGCCATTTTGGAATGTGGACCAAATCGGGTGCATGCATTGGGTGCCGAACGGGTACGGGAAAGGCACGACAGTGTTTCAGGGTGGACCAGCTCGACTTCCCGCGGTCGCCGCGAGAAGGGCGGAGCGGCGCTAAGGCATTCACACGTGCATTTTCGCAGGAAATGCGGTTTTTCTAGTTGTGTGAATGCCAACAAGGCATTCACACTATAGAGATTGTGTTTATATTTAATATTATTATTATAGTTACTATCTTCCGTCCGTACGTTTTTTGGCATCCTACTCCTCCTAGAGTATTTGTGCCATTTCAACGATTCATATATCAAAATGTTCAGCTCGTTCAGGACAATCCAGCTATGACTTTTGGTAATGTTGCAACTTTCGCTTTTTGAAATATTAAGCCTTTTCGGCCATTTTTTTCCCATTGAAAATGAATGGAGCTAAAATGAAATGGCCTTTTGGAGGATTTATCATATCCTAAATCTCACCAAATTTGGCAGACTCATCACTCAGACATGGGGGAGTAAAAAATGATCAAAACCTCGCGTTTTTATATATGGTGAAGGGGCGTGGCCTGGCCTCAAAGTTAGGTATCTCGCCATGAAAAACGAAACACTAATAGCACCTACACGAAAACCGTCTAATACATCAAACCTTCAGTGATTGACCCACAACCGGTCCCCTACAATACTGAATGGTCAAATCATGACATTAATTAAGCCACGCCCCCTCACAACAGGAAGTGTACAGTTATACATTGAACGTCCCGATCGGACACCTGTTACCTAATCAGCGGGACGGTCTGTCCAGTGACCGAAGACATGTTGCTGTAACAAGCTTTCCAACACTGACCGTTTTGGGTGGAGCATGTGGGCGTGGCGATGTGGCGAATCAGCCGTCACGCCGTCACAAACGAAACACTAATAGCACCTACACGAAAACAGTCTAATACATCAAACCTTCAGTGATTGACCCACATCCGGTCCCCTGCAATACTGAATGGTCAAATCATGACAATAATTAAGCCACGCCCCCTCACAACAGGAAGTGTACAGTTGTACATTGAACATCCCGATCGGACACCTGTTACCTAATCAGCGTGACGGTCTGTCCAGTGACCGAAGACATGTTGCTGTAACAAGCTTTCCACGACTGGTTGTTTTGGGTGGAGCATGTGGGCGTGGCGATGTGGCGAATCAGACGTAACGCCGTCACAATACGTTTGGCCTTTTGGGAGCTTTATCATATCCCAAAACTCACCAAATTTGGCAGACTCGTCAGGACTGGTGAAAAATTACATATTTTGGGGGCGTGGCCAAAATTGCAACAGAAAGGGCTCAAGAGCGCCACCTAGAATATTTCAAATTACCCTCCGCATTGGCCTTAGTTTCACGTAGGATCATGAAATTTGGTACACTTGTCCAATTCACCAAGACGCACAGAAAACCCTCTGGCGTCAACGTTGTACGATAAATGGGAAGGCGGCCATTTTGGAATGTGGACCAAATCGAGTGCACGCACTGGGTGCCGAACGGGTACGGGAAAGGCACGAGAGCGTTTCGGGGTGGACCAGCTCGACTTCCCGCGGTCGCCGCGAGAAGGGCGGAGCGGCGCTAAGGCATTCACACGTGCATTTTCGCAGGAAATGCGGTTTTTCTAGTTGTGTGAATGCCAACAAGGCATTCACACTATAGAGATTGTGTTTATATTTAATAATATTATTATTATAGTTACTATCTTCCGTCCGTACGTTTTTTGGCACGCTACTCCTCCTAGAGTATTTGTGCCATTTCAACGATTCATATATCAAAATGTTCAGCTCGTTCAGGACAATCCAGCTATGACTTTTGGTAATGCTGCAAGTTGCGCTTTTTGAAATATTAAGCCTTTTCGGCCATTTTTTTCCCATTGAAAATGAATGGAGCTAAAATGAAATGGTCTTTTGGGGGCTTTATCATACCCTAAAACTCACCAAATTTGGCAGACTCATCACTCAGACATGCAGGAGTAACAAATGATCAACACCTCGCGTTTTCATATATGCTGAAGGGGCGTGGCCTGGCCTCAAAGTTAGGCATCTCGCCATGAAAAACGAAACACTAATAGCACCTACACGAAAACCGTCTAATACATCAAACCTTCAGTGATTGACCCACAACCACTCCCCTGCAATACTGAATGGTCAAATCATGACATTAATTAAGCCACGCCCCCTCACAACAGGAAGTGTACAGTTATACATTGAACGTCCCGATCGGACACCTGTTACCTAATCAGCGGGACGGTCTGTCCAGTGACCGAAGACATGTTGCTGTAACAAGCTTTCCAACACTGACCGTTTTGGGTGGAGCATGTGGGCGTGGCGATGTGGCGAATCAGCCGTCACGCCGTCACAAACGAAACACTAATAGCACCTACACGAAAACAGTCTAATACATCAAACCTTCAGTGATTGACCCACATCCGGTCCCCTGCAATACTGAATGGTCAAATCATGACAATAATTAAGCCACGCCCCCTCACAACAGGAAGTGTACAGTTGTACATTGAACATCCCGATCGGACACCTGTTACCTAATCAGCGTGACGGTCTGTCCAGTGACCGAAGACATGTTGCTGTAACAAGCTTTCCACGACTGGTTGTTTTGGGTGGAGCATGTGGGCGTGGCGATGTGGCGAATCAGACGTAACGCCGTCACAATACGTTTGGCCTTTTGGGAGCTTTATCATATCCCAAAACTCACCAAATTTGGCAGACTCGTCAGGACTGGTGAAAAATTACATATTTTGGGGGCGTGGCCAAAATTGCAACAGAAAGGGCTCAAGAGCGCCACCTAGAATATTTCAAATTACCCTCCGCATTGGCCTTAGTTTCACGTAGGATCATGAAATTTGGTACACTTGTCCAATTCACCAAGACGCACAGAAAACCCTCTGGCGTCAACGTTGTACGATAAATGGGAAGGCGGCCATTTTGGAATGTGGACCAAATTGAGTGCACGCACTGGGTGCCGAACGGGTACGGGAAAGGCACGAGAGTGTTTCGGGGTGGACCAGCTCGACTTCCCGCGGTCGCCGCGAGAAGGGCGGAGCGGCGCTAAGGCATTCACACGTGCATTTTCGCAGGAAATGCGGTTTTTCTAGTTATTATTATTATTCTTATATGTTACTATCTTCCGTCCGTACGTTTTTTGACATCCTACTCCTCCTAGAGTATTTGTGCCATTTCAACGATTCATATATCAAAATGTTCAGCTCGTTCAGGACAATCCAGCTATGACTTTTGGTAATGCTGCAAGTTGCGCTTTTTGAAATATTAAGCCTTTTCGGCCATTTTTTTCCCATTGAAAATGAATGGAGCTAAAATGAAATGGTCTTTTGGGGGCTTTATCATACCCTAAAACTCACCAAATTTGGCAGACTCATCACTCAGACATGCAGGAGTAACAAATGATCAAAACCTCGCATTTTCATATATGCTGAAGGGGCGTGGCCTGGCCTCAAAGTTAGGCATCTCGCCATGAAAAACGAAACACTAATAGCACCTACACGAAAACTGCCTAATACATCAAACCTTCAGTGATTGACCCACAACCACTCCCCTGCAATACTGAATGGTCAAATCATGACATTAATTAAGCCACGCCCCCTCACAACAGGAAGTGTACAGTTGTACATTGAACGTCCCGATCGGACACCTGTTACCTAATCAGCGTGACGGTCTGTCCAGTGACCAAAGACATGTTGCTGTAACAAGCTTTCCAACACTGACCGTTTTGGGTGGAGCATGTGGGCGTGGCAATATGGCGAATCAGACGTAACGCCATCACAAACGAAACACTAATAGCACCTACACGAAAACTGTCTAATACATCAAACCTTCAATGATAGACCCACATCCGGTCCCCTGCAATACTGAATGGTCAAATCATGACAATAATTAAGCCACGCCCCCTCACAACAGGAAGTGTACAGTTGTACATTGAACGTCCGGATTGGACACCTGTTACATAATCAGCGTGACGGTCTGTCCAGTGACCAAAGACATAGTGCTGTAACAAGCTTTCCAACAATGACCGTTTTGGGTGGAGCATGTGGGCGTGGCAATGTGGCGAATCAGACGTAACGCCGTCACAATACGTTTGGCCTTTGGGGAGCTTTATCATATCCCAAAACTCACCAAATTTGGCAGACTCGTCAGGACTGGTGAAAAATTACATATTTTGGGGGCGTGGCCAAAATTGCAACAGAAAGGGCTCAAGAGCGCCACCTAGAATATTTCAAACTACCCTCCGCATTGGCCTTAGTTTCACGTAGGATCATGAAATTTGGTACACCTCCCCGATTCACCAAGGCGCACAGAAAACCCTCTGGCACCAACGTTGTACGATGAAAGGAAAGGCGACCTTTTCGGCCATTTTTATCCCATTGAAAATGAATGGAGCTAAAATCAAATGGCATTTTGGGGGCTTTGTCATATCCCAAAACTCACCAAAATTGGCAGACTCATCAGGACTGGTGAACGATTACATATTTTGGGGGCGTGGCCAAAATTGCAAAAGAAACGACTCAAGAGCGCCACCTACAAAATTTCAAACTACCCTCCGCATTAGCCTTAGTTTCACGTAGGATCATGAAATTTGGTACACTTGTCCAATTCACCAAGACGCACAGAAAACCCTCTGGCGTCAACGTTGTACGATAAATGGGAAGGCGGCCATTTTGGAATGTGGACCAAATTGGGTGCACGCATTGGGTGCCGAACGGGTACGGGAAAGGCACGAGAGTGTTTCGGGGTGGACCGGCTGGACTTCCCGCGGTCGCCACGAGAAGGGCGGAGCGGCGCTAAGGCATTCACACGTGCATTTTCGCAGGAAATGCGGTTTTTCTAGTTATTATTATTATTCTTATATGTTACTATCTTCCGTCCGTACGTTTTTTGACGTCCTACTCCTCCTACAGTTTTCGTGCCATTTCAACATATCATATATCAAAATGTTCAGCTCGTTCAGGACAATCCAGCTATGACTTTTGGTAATGGTGCAACTTTAGCTTTTTGAGATATTTAGCCTTTTCGGCCATTTTTTTCCCATTGAAAATGAATGGAGCTAAAATGAAATGGCCTTTTGGAGGATTTATCATATCCTAAATCTCACCAAATTTGACAGACTCATCAATCAGACATGGGGGAGTAAAAAATGATCAAAACCTTGCGTTTTCATATATGCTGAAGGGGCGTGGCCTGGCCTCAAAGTTAGGCATCTCGCCATGAAAAACGAAACACTAATAGCACCTACACGAAAACCGTCTAATACATCAAACCTTCAGTGATTGACCCACAACCAGTCCCCTACAATACTGAATGGTCAAATCATGACATTAATTAAGCCACGCCCCCTCACAACAGGAAGTGCACAGTTATACATTGAACGTCCCGATCGGACACCTGTTACCTAATCAGCGGGACGGTCTGTCCAGTGACCGAAGACATGTTGCTGTAACAAGCTTTCCAACACTGACCGTTTTGGGTGGAGCATGTGGGCGTGGCGATGTGGCGAATCAGCCGTCACGCCGTCACAAACGAAACACTAATAGCACCTACACGAAAACAGTCTAATACATCAAACCTTCAGTGATTGACCCACATCCGGTCCCCTGCAATACTGAATGGTCAAATCATGACATTAATTAAGCCACGCCCCCTCACAACAGGAAGTGTACAGTTGTACATTGAACGTCCCGATCGGACACCTGTTACCTAATCAGCGTGACGGTGTGTCCAGTGACCGAAGACATGTTGCTGTAACAAGCTTTCCAACACTGACCGTTTTGGGTGGAGCATGTGGGCGTGGCGATGTGGCGAATCAGACGTAACGCCGTCACAATACGTTTGGCCTTTTGGGAGCTTTATCATATCCCAAAACTCACCAAATTTGGCAGACTCGTCAGGACTGGTGAAAAATTACATATTTTGGGGGCGTGGCCAAAATTGCAACAGAAACGGCTCAAGAGCGCCACCTAGAATATTTCAAACTACCCTCCGCATTGGCCTTAGTTTCACGTAGGATCATGAAATTTGGTACACCTCCCCGATTCACCAAGACGCACAGAAAACCCTCTGGCACCAACGTTGTACGATGAAAGGAAAGGCGACATTTTCGGCCATTTTTATCCCATTGAAAATGAATGGAGCTAAAATGAAATAGCATTTTGGGGGCTTTGTCATATCCCAAAACTCACCAAAATTGGCAGACTCGTCAGGACTGGTGAACGATTACATATTTTGGGGACGTGGCCAAAATTTCAAAAGAAACGGCTCAAGAGCGCCACCTAGAAAATTTCAAACTACCCTCCGCATTGGCCTTAGTTTCACGTAGGATCATGAAATTTGGTACACTTGTCCAATTCACCAAGACGCACAGAAAACCCTCTGGCGTCAACGTTGTACGATAAATGGGAAGGCGGCCATTTTGGAATGTGGACCAAATTGGGTGCACGCATTGGGTGCCGAACGGGTACGGGAAAGGCACGAGAGTGTTTCGGGGTGGACCAGCTCGACTTCCCGCGGTCGCCGCGAGAAGGGCGGAGCGGCGCTAAGGCATTCACACGTGCATTTTCGCAGGAAATGCGGTTTTTCTAGTTGTGTGAATGCCAACAAGGCATTCACACTATAGAGATTGTGTTTATATTTATTATTATTATCTACAGTTTATAGATGTTACTATCTTCACTCCGTACGTTTTTTGGCATGTAACTACTCGCACAGTTTTGGTGCGATTTCAACAATTCATATATCAAAATGTTCAGCTCATTTAGGACAATCCGGCTATGACTTTTGGTAATGCTGCAACTTTAGCTTTTTGAGATATTCAGCCTTTTCGGCCATCTTTTTCCCATTGAAAATGAATGGAGCTAAAATGAAATGGCCGTTTGGGGGCTTTATTATATCCTAAATCTCACCAAATTTGGCAGACTCATCACTCAGACATGCAGGAGTAACAAATGATCAAAACCTCATGTTTTCATATATGATGAAGGGGCGTGGCCTGGCCTCAAAGTTAGGTATCTCGCCATGAAAAACGAAACACTAATAGCACCTACACGAAAACTGTCTAATACATCAAACCTTCAGTGATTGACCCACAACCAGTCCCCTGCAATACTGAATGGTCAAATCATGACATTAATTAAGCCACGCCCCCTCACAACAGGAAGTGTACAGTTGTACATTGAACGTCCCGATCGGACACCTGTTACCTAATCAGCGTGACGGTCTGTCCAGTGACCAAAGACATGTTGCTGTAACAAGCTTTCCAACACTGACCGTTTTGGGTGGAGCATGTGGGCGTGGCAATATGGCGAATCAGACGTAACGCCATCACAAACGAAACACTAATAGCACCTACACGAAAACTGTCTAATACATCAAACCTTCAGTGATATACCCACATCCGGTCCCCTGCAATACTGACTGGTCAAATCATGACAATAACTAAGCCACGCCCCCTCACAACAGGAAGTGTACAGTTGTACATTGAACGTCCGGATTGGACACCTGTTACCTAATCAGCGTGACGGTCTGTCCAGTGACCAAAGACATAGTGTTGTAACAAGCTTTCCAACAATGACTGTTTTGGGTGGAGCATGTGGGCGTGGCGATGTGGCGAATCAGACGTAACGCCGTCACAATACGTTTGGCCTTTGGGGAGCTTTATCATATCCCAAAACTCACCAAATTTGGCAGACTCGTCAGGACTGGTGAAAAATTACATATTTTGGGGGCGTGGCCAAAATTGCAACAGAAACGGCTCAAGAGCGCCACCTAGAATATTTCAAACTACCCTCCGCATTGGCCTTAGTTTCACGTAGGATCATGAAATTTGGTACACCTCCCCGATTCACCAAGGCGCACAGAAAACCCTCTGGCACCAACGTTGTACGATGAAAGGAAAGGCGACATTTTCGGCCATTTTTATCCCATTGAAAATGAATGGAGCTAAAATGAAATAGCATTTTGGGGGCTTTTTCATATCCCAAAACTCACCAAAATTGGCAGACTCATCAGGACTGGTGAACGATTACATATTTTGGGGGCGTGGCCAAAATTTCAAAAGAAACGGCTCAAGAGCGCCACCTAGAAAATTTCAAACTACCCTCCGCATTGGCCTTAGTTTCACGTAGGATCATGAAATTTGGTACACTTGTCCAATTCCCCAAGACGCACAGAAAACCCTCTGGCGTCAACGTTGTACGATAAATGGGAAGGCGGCCATTTTGGAATGTGGACCAAATTGGGTGCGCGCGTTAGGTGCCGAACGGGTACGGGAAAGGCACGCGAGTGTTTCAGGGTGGACCAGCTGGACTTCCCGCGGTCGTCGCGAGAAGGGCGGAGCGGCGCTAAGGCATTCACACGTGCATTTTCGTAGGAAATGCGGTTTTTCTAGTTATTATTATTATTATCTACAGTTTATAGATGTTACTATCTTCATTCCGTACGTTTTTTGGCATGTAACTACTCGCACAGTTTTGGTGCGATTTCAACAATTCATATATCAAAATGTTCAGCTCATTTAGGACAATCCGGCTATGACTTTTGGTAATGCTGCAACTTTAGCTTTTTGAGATATTCAGCCTTTTCGGCCATCTTTTTCCCATTGAAAATGAATGGAGCTAAAATGAAATGGCCGTTTGGGGGCTTTATCATATCCTAAATCTCACCAAATTTGGCAGACTCATCACTCAGACATGGGGGAGTAAAAAATGATCAAAACCTCATGTTTTCATATATGATGAAGGGGCGTGGCCTGGCCTCAAAGTTAGGTATCTCGCCATGAAAAACGAAACACTAATAGCACCTACACGAAAACTGTCTAATACATCAAACCTTCAGTGATTGACCCACAACCAGTCCCCTGCAATACTGAATGGTCAAATCATGACATTAATTAAGCCACGCCCCCTCACAACAGGAAGTGTACAGTTGTACATTGAACGTCCCGATCGGACACCTGTTACCTAATCAGCGTGACGGTCTGTCCAGTGACCAAAGACATGTTGCTGTAACAAGCTTTCCAACACTGACCGTTTTGGGTGGAGCATGTGGGCGTGGCGATGTGGCGAATCAGCCGTCACGCCGTCACAAACGAAACACTAATAGCACCTACACGAAAACAGTCTAATACATCAAACCTTCAGTGATTGACCCACATCCGGTCCCCTGCAATACTGAATGGTCAAATCATGACAATAATTAAGCCACGCCCCCTCACAACAGGAAGTGTACAGTTGTACATTGAACATCCCGATCGGACACCTGTTACCTAATCAGCGTGACGGTCTGTCCAGTGACCGAAGACATGTTGCTGTAACAAGCTTTCCACGACTGGTTGTTTTGGGTGGAGCATGTGGGCGTGGCGATGTGGCGAATCAGACGTAACGCCGTCACAATACGTTTGGCCTTTTGGGAGCTTTATCATATCCCAAAACTCACCAAATTTGGCAGACTCGTCAGGACTGGTGAAAAATTACATATTTTGGGGGCGTGGCCAAAATTGCAACAGAAAGGGCTCAAGAGCGCCACCTAGAATATTTCAAATTACCCTCCGCATTGGCCTTAGTTTCACGTAGGATCATGAAATTTGGTACACCTCCCCGATTCACCAAGGCGCACAGAAAACCCTCTGGCACCAACGTTGTACGATGAAAGGAAAGGCGACCTTTTCGGCCATTTTTATCCCATTGAAAATGAATGGAGCTAAAATGAAATAGCATTTTGGGGGCTTTTTCATATCCCAAAACTCACCAAAATTGGCAGACTCATCAGGACTGGTGAACAATTACATATTTTGGGGGCGTGACCAAAATTTCAAAAGAAACGGCTCAAGAGCGCCACCTAGAAAATTTCAAACTACCCTCCGCATTGGCCTTAGTTTCACGTAGGATCATGAAATTTGGTACACTTGTCCAATTCACCAAGACGCACAGAAAACCCTCTGGCATCAACGTTGTACGATAAATGGGAAGGCGGCCATTTTGGAATGTGGACCAAATTGAGTGCACGCACTGGGTGCCGAACGGGTACGGGAAAGGCACGAGAGTGTTTCGGGGTGGACCAGCTCGACTTCCCGCGGTCGCCGCGAGAAGGGCGGAGCGGCGCTAAGGCATTCACACGTGCATTTTCGTAGGAAATGCGGTTTTTCTAGTTGTGTGAATGCCAACAAGGCATTCACACTATAGAGATTGTGTTTATATTTATTGTGTGAATGCCAACAAGGCATTCACACTATAGAGATTGTGTTTATATTTATTATAGTTACTATCTTCCGTCCGTACGTTTTTTGGCACGCTACTCCTCCTAGAGTATTTGTGCCATTTCAACGATTCATATATCAAAATGTTCAGCTCGTTCAGGACAATCCAGCTATGACTTTTGGTAATGCTGCAAGTTGCGCTTTTTGAAATATTAAGCCTTTTCGGCCATTTTTTTCCCATTGAAAATGAATGGAGCTAAAATGAAATGGTCTTTTGGGGGCTTTATCATACCCTAAAACTCACCAAATTTGGCAGACTCATCACTCAGACATGCAGGAGTAACAAATGATCAAAACCTCGCATTTTCATATATGCTGAAGGGGCGTGGCCTGGCCTCAAAGTTAGGCATCTCGCCATGAAAAACGAAACACTAATAGCACCTACACGAAAACCGTCTAATACATCAAACCTTCAGTGATTGACCCACAACCACTCCCCTGCAATACTGAATGGTCAAATCATGACATTAATTAAGCCACGCCCCCTCACAACAGGAAGTGTACAGTTATACATTGAACGTCCCGATCGGACACCTGTTACCTAATCAGCGGGACGGTCTGTCCAGTGACCGAAGACATGTTGCTGTAACAAGCTTTCCAACACTGACCGTTTTGGGTGGAGCATGTGGGCGTGGCGATGTGGCGAATCAGCCGTCACGCCGTCACAAACGAAACACTAATAGCACCTACACGAAAACAGTCTAATACATCAAACCTTCAGTGATTGACCCACATCCGGTCCCCTGCAATACTGAATGGTCAAATCATGACAATAATTAAGCCACGCCCCCTCACAACAGGAAGTGTACAGTTGTACATTGAACATCCCGATCGGACACCTGTTACCTAATCAGCGTGACGGTCTGTCCAGTGACCGAAGACATGTTGCTGTAACAAGCTTTCCACGACTGGTTGTTTTGGGTGGAGCATGTGGGCGTGGCGATGTGGCGAATCAGACGTAACGCCGTCACAATACGTTTGGCCTTTTGGGAGCTTTATCATATCCCAAAACTCACCAAATTTGGCAGACTCGTCAGGACTGGTGAAAAATTACATATTTTGGGGGCGTGGCCAAAATTGCAACAGAAAGGGCTCAAGAGCGCCACCTAGAAAATTTCAAACTACCCTCCGCATTGGCCTTAGTTTCACGTAGGATCATGAAATTTGGTACACTTGTCCAATTCACCAAGACGCACAGAAAACCCTCTGGCGTCAACGTTGTACGATAAATGGGAAGGCGGCCATTTTGGAATGTGGACCAAATTGAGTGCACGCACTAGGTGCCGAACGGGTACGGGAAAGGCACGAGAGTGTTTCGGGGTGGACCAGCTCGACTTCCCGCGGTCGCCGCGAGAAGGGCGGAGCGGCGCTAAGGCATTCACACGTGCATTTTCGTAGGAAATGCGGTTTTTCTAGTTATTATTATTCTTTATAGATGTTACTATCTTCCATCCGTACGTTTTTTGGCGTCCTACTCCTCCTAGAGTATTTGTGCCATTTCAACGATTCATATATCAAAATGTTCAGCTCGCTCAGGACAATCCAGCTATGACTTTTGGTAATGCTGCAACTTTCGCTTTTTGAAATATTAAGCCTTTTCGGCCATTTTTTTTCCATTGAAAATGAATGGGGCTAAAATGAAAAGGCCTTTTGGAGGATTTATCATATCCTAAATCTCACCAAATTTGGCAGACTCATCACTCAGACATGGGGGAGTAAAAAATGATCAACATCTCGCGTTTTCATATATGGTGAAGGGGCGTGGCCTGGCCTCAAAGTTAGGTATCTCGCCGTGAAAAACGAAACACTAATAGCACCTACACGAAAACCGTCTAATACATCAAACCTTCAGTGATTGACCCACAACCGGTCCCCTACAATACTGAATGGTCAAATCATGACATTAATTAAGCCACGCCCCCTCACAACAGGAAGTGTACAGTTATACATTGAACGTCCCGATCGGACACCTGTTACCTAATCAGCGGGACGGTCTGTCCAGTGACCGAAGACATGTTGCTGTAACAAGCTTTCCAACACTGACCGTTTTGGGTGGAGCATGTGGGCGTGGCGATGTGGCGAATCAGCCGTCACGCCGTCACAAACGAAACACTAATAGCACCTACACGAAAACAGTCTAATACATCAAACCTTCAGGATTGACCCACATCCGGTCCCCTGCAATACTGAATGGTCAAATCATGACAATAATTAAGCCACGCCCCCTCACAACAGGAAGTGTACAGTTGTACATTGAACATCCCGATCGGACACCTGTTACCTAATCAGCGTGACGGTCTGTCCAGTGACCGAAGACATGTTGCTGTAACAAGCTTTCCACGACTGGTTGTTTTGGGTGGAGCATGTGGGCGTGGCGATGTGGCGAATCAGACGCAACGCCGTCACAATACGTTTGGCCTTTTGGGGGCTTTGTCATATCCCAAAACTCACAAAAATTGGCAGACTCATCAGGACTGGTGAACGATTACATATTTTGGGGGCGTGGCCAAAATTTCAAAAGAAACGGCTCAAGAGCGCCACCTAGAAAATTTCAAACTACCCTCCACATTGGCCTTAGTTTCACGTAGGATCATGAAATTTGGTACACTTGTCCAATTCACCAAGACGCACAGAAAACCCTCTGGTGTCAACGTTGTACGATAAATGGGAAGGCGGCCATTTTGGAATGTGGACCAAATTGGGTGCACGCATTGGGTGCCGAACGGGCACGGGAAAGGCACGAGAGTGTTTCAGGGTGGACCAGCTCGACTTCCCGCGGTCGCCGCGAGAAGGGCGGAGCGGCGCTAAGGCATTCACACGTGCATTTTCGCAGGAAATGCGGTTTTTCTAGTTATTATTATCTACAGTTTATAGATGTTACTATCTTCATTCCGTACGTTTTTTGGCATGTAACTACTCGCACAGTTTTGGTGCGATTTCAACAATTCATATATCAAAATGTTCAGCTCATTCAGGACAATCCGGCTATGACTTTTGGTAATGCTGCAACTTTAGCTTTTTGAAATATTCAGCCTTTTCGGCCATCTTTTTCCCATTGAAAATGAATGGAGCTAAAATGAAATGGCAGGTTGGGGGCTTTATCATATCCTAAATCTCACCAAATTTGGCAGACTCATCACTCAGACATGGGGGAGTAAAAAATGATCAAAACCTCACGTTTTCATATATGCTGAAGGGGCGTGGCCTGGCCTCAAAATTAGGCATCTCGCCATGAAAAACGAAACACTAATAGCACCTACACGAAAACCGTCTAATACATCAAACCTTCAGTGATTGACCCACAACCGGTCCCTTACAATACTGAATGGTCAAATCATGACATTAATTAAGCCACGCCCCCTCACAACAGGAAGTGTACAGTTATACATTGAACGTCCCGATCGGACACCTGTTACCTAATCAGCGGGACGGTCTGTCCAGTGACCGAAGACATGTTGCTGTAACAAGCTTTCCAACACTGACCGTTTTGGGTGGAGCATGTGGGCGTGGCGATGTGGCGAATCAGCCGTCACGCCGTCACAAACGAAACACTAATAGCACCTACACGAAAACAGTCTAATACATCAAACCTTCAGTGATTGACCCACATCCGGTCCCCTGCAATACTGAATGGTCAAATCATGACAATAATTAAGCCACGCCCCCTCACAACAGGAAGTGTACAGTTGTACATTGAACATCCCGATCGGACACCTGTTACCTAATCAGCGTGACGGTCTGTCCAGTGACCGAAGACATGTTGCTGTAACAAGCTTTCCACGACTGGTTGTTTTGGGTGGAGCATGTGGGCGTGGCGATGTGGCGAATCAGACGTAACGCCGTCACAATACGTTTGGCCTTTTGGGAGCTTTATCATATCCCAAAACTCACCAAATTTGGCAGACTCGTCAGGACTGGTGAAAAATTACATATTTTGGGGGCGTGGCCAAAATTGCAACAGAAAGGGCTCAAGAGCGCCACCTAGAATATTTCAAACTACCCTCCGCATTGGCCTTAGTTTCACGTAGGATCATGAAATTTGGTACACCTCCCCGATTCACCAAGGCGCACAGAAAACCCTCTGGCACCAACGTTGTACGATCAAAGGAAAGGCGACTTTTTCGGCCATTTTTATCCCATTGAAAATGAATGGAGCTAAAATGAAATAGCATTTTGGGGGCTTTGTCGTATCCCAAAACTCACCAAAATTGGCAGACTCATCAGGACTGGTGAACGATTACATATTTTGTGGGCGTGGCCAAAATTGCAACAGAAACGACTCAAGAGCGCCACCTAGAAAATTTCAAACTACCCTCCGCATTGGCCTTAGTTACACGTAGGATCATGAAATTTGGTACATTTGTCCAATTCACAAAGACGCACAGAAAACCCTCTGGCATCAACGTCGTACGATAAATGGGAAGGCGGCCATTTTGGAATGTGGACCAAATCGGGTGCGTACATTGGGTGCCGGACGGGCACGGGAAAGGCACGAGAGCGTTTCGGGGTGGACCAGCTCGACTTCCCGCGGTCGTCGCAAGAAGGGCGGAGCGGCGCTAAGGCATTCACACGTGCATTTTCGCAGGAAATGCGGTTTTTCTAGTGTTACAATTACATCTGTTACTATCCTGATTCCGTACGTTTTTTGGCACGCTACTCCTCCTACAG
>JBBPBX010079170.1:0-16448 GCA_038048925.1 Garcialebias charrua
CCCGATAAGAGTTGGACTACGCCAAGGTTTCCCTTTATCACCAATTCTGTTCATAAGTTTTATGGACAGAATTTACAGGTGCAACAAAGGTGTTGAGGGGATCTGTTTCAGTGACCTTAGGATTGTATCACTGCTTTAGCAGTTGATGTTGTGGTCATGTTGACTTCATCAAGTCGTGATCTACAGCTTTCACTTGAACGGTTCACAGCCGAGTGGGACACGGCCGGGATGAAGATCAGTTCCTCCAAATCTGAGGCCATGGTCTTGATCCGGAAAAGGGTAGAGTGCCTTCTTTAGGTCGGGGTGGAGGTCCTTCTCGAAGTGGAGTAGTTTAAGTGTCTCAGGGTCTTGTTCACGATTGAAGGAAAAATGGAGCAGGAGATCCATAGACAGATAGGTGCTGCTTCTACAGTTGAGCAGGCGTTACACCAGTCTGTTGTGGTGAAGAGAGAGCTGAGCAAAAATGCAAAGCTCTCAATTTACTGGTCGATCTACGTTCCTACCCTCATCTATGGTCATGAGCCTTGGGTTGTGACCAAAAGAACAAGATCGTGGATACAAGCGGCCAAAATGAGTTTTCTCCGCAGGGTGTCTAGGCTCTGCAATAGAGATAGGGTGAGAAGCTTGATAATCCTTGAAGGACTCAGAGTAGAGCTGCTGCTCCTCCATGTTCAGAGGAGCCAGCTGAGGTGGCTCGGGCATCTGGTCAGGATGCCTCCTGGACACCTCCCTATGGTGTTCCGGACACGTCCCACCAGGAGGAGGCCAGGAGGAAGACCCAGGACACGCTGGAGGTACTATGTTTCTCAGCTGGCCTTGGAACGCCTTGGGATTCCCCCAGAGGAGCTGGCCCAAGTGGCTGGGGAGAGGGAAGTCTGGGCCTCCCTGCTTAGGCTGCCACCCCCACAATCTTATCCCGGATAAGCGGTAGAAAATGGATTGATGGATGGATGAATGGATGGATGGATGGATGGATGGATGGACATACCTATAAGTGCCTAAATGGCCTCGCACCCCTCTACCTCTCTGAGCTTCTGGAACCATATGTTCCCTCTCTGGGCCCTGAGATAATGAGATCATCCGATCAGCTGCCTTTGGCTGTTCCAAAAACTAGACCGAAGCTCAGAGGAGATTGGGCGTTTTCAGTCATCGTCCCCAAACTCTGGAGCAACCTGTCCCCCAACATTAGGCAGGCCACCTTCCTTCCTGTGTTCAAATCCATGCTAAACACTAATCTGTTTTCTCTGGTGTTTCACACTTTGTGAGCTGATGTAGTATATTTTGTCCTGTGTTTTCATTTTCAATGCTTTTAATTTTTTGTATTACTTTTAGTGTGTTATTGTTTCTGTAATTTCATTCTCTATTAATTTTTTTCCATGTATATATATATATATATGTATATATATGTATATATATTTTTTTCTATGTATATATATATATATATATATATATATATTATATATATATATATATATATATATATATATATATACACGTAGAAAACCTTGTAAATAAACTTAAAGATAAACTGGGTTTCTTTTTCAGAAACAGATCATGTCTAACACTAAATGCTAAGAAATGCCTTGAAACTGTGACTTTCCTTCCCTCCATTGATTACGGTAACATTATCAACATGAACGCTCCAACAAGCACCCTGCAGATGTTGGATGCTGTCTATCATGGTGCACTAAGATTCATAACTGGCTGTGATTATCATACCCACCACTACACCCTACACTGGTTAACTGGTCATCATTAACCTCATGCAGACTCTTGCACTGGTACATTTTCATCTTCAAATCACTTCTTGGTCTGCTGCCTTCATATCCTCTCACATGTCCCTGCATGAGTGCAGCTACAGTGTGTGCTCTCAAGATATGATTACCTGCAGTGTTCCATCAGTGAGGACTGAACTTATTGGCAAAAGAGCCTTCTCCCTCTCCACTCCTGCTTCCTGGAATATCTTTCAAAAAGATCTGAAGCTCTCGACCTTGACTTCTCTAAATTGCTTTAAGAATCTGATGGAATATTGGCAAAAACCACTGCAGACATGTTCCTGTTTTTGATTTTTTTTAACATCTGCCTTATAATCTGTCTGTTTTGCTACTTTGACATCTTTGTTTTAACTTGATTAAAAAAATAAATTTAAACATCTATATTCCTCTCTTAAGATAGTCTATTATTGATTGTCCAAGGAATATCTGCTGTTGTCATCATTCTTTGTTTGTAGCGAGGTCTCTCTTGTAAACGAGTCCTCGAGGCTCAGTGGGATTAACTTGCCTAAATAAAGGTTTAATGAATGTGATCAAGTTTATTCCCCCGTATTCAGATGTTTATTTTCTAAGAGTCACAAAACTCGCAGGATGTGGTCGACATGAGGTCACGACCTAGCTCGTGAATTTTTGTGTCTCTACATCTTTTACCCTAGGATTTATGGGTACTTGTATTTTGGACGAATCTGGGGTGAACCCCGCTTAGTTTAACACCCTAAACGGTGTCCGATCTGAGCGGGGTCAACACCTACGCATCCGTCAGAGGCCCGAGAACAACATACTCAAAAATCAGCCTCCTAGCACCTTTCTAAAAAAATGAACTGGGATTGTTTCTGACCATGTCAAAACACTGTGTTGGATTACGAACCTTACCCCATTTGTGACCCCAGGCTGGAAACATGAAAAAACAGTTATGAAAAAAATGACAAGATGGATGTGTTCCACTCTCCCCCCAATGTTGACACCTCAAATCTGGGGTCCCTAAACGCTTTTGTTCCCGAGTTAGGAACTTAAATAATGTTGGCCCCCAAAAACTGCCTTTTCTGAACATATTTTGTAAATTCGGACCCTTTCCCGTACACGTACGTGCATGAACCTTTCTCACTCTTTTAGGGCTTCCTCCATGTACATGTGATTCAAATCTGGAGTCTCCAGGACTTCGGGATCCTGAGTTATGAGTTTTTTTCTGCAACACTATTTTTCACAAAAAATACACCTGACCGGCCTTTGCGGGCCGTTTGGTGGTCTTATGGTGCACGTAGGAAGGCCAAATTTTCAGGGTAAATGTGGCCTATCCTGATCTAGATCTCCAGCAAATTTGGTCCAGTTCCTTGCTTCCTACAGGGAGATACAGGCTGCAGAAGGTGTAAAAAAAAGTGGCGGGAATTGTCCACAGGCCTCCGCTTGTTCAAAAGTTAATTAAGGTACCTTACCTTTGACCTAGCACCACCAAATTGACAGGATCTCTTAAGCGCAACCGTTTCTACCAGTTTCTATAGTTTTGTGGCTCTGGTCAATTCCTGTGGCCCGTGGCGGCCTGATGAACACAGACCTAAATGCAATGTAAGTCAATGGGCAATGTAAGTTAATGGGCCTACAGCTCCAATTTTGCGGGTTAATTGTAGTGCCGAGGAAGGGAATTTTGTGTCCCTAGCTGCTTTCTTCTATGAATTACGGGCATTTATATATTAGCCTGACCTTTTGACCTTTAGAGGTTAGAGGGCCTGTTGAGGCACTTAGAAACGTTGAAAAGGGCAGAAACTCACAGGACTTGATCAGCGTATCACCCTGACTGCGTGCTGTGTGTTTGGGGTCAATTCTCATTTTCCTTGACCTTTTGACCTTTCAACATCGGAAGGTCATAGCTCCTCTTAAAAAGCTCGCAAAGGGCTGAAACTCACAGGGCCTGATCAGCTAGACCCCCTGACAACACTCAGTGAGTTTGGTGTTGCTCGTCCATTCACGCTATGATTTATGGGTACCTGAAATTTGACCAAAATCGGGTTTCTGGTTCAACCTCTAAACGGAGGCCTAGAGTCACAAAACTCGCAGGGTGTGGTCGACATGAGGTCACGACCTAGCTCGTGAATTTTTGTGTCTCTACATCTTTTACCCTAGGATTTATGGGTACTTGTATTTTGGACGAATCTGGGGTGAACCCCGCTTAGTTTAACACCCTAAACGGTGTCCGATCTGAGCGGGGTCGACGCCTACGCATCCGTCAGAGGCCCGAGAACAACATACTCAAAAATCAGCCTCCTAGCACCTTTCTAAAAAAATGAACTGGGATTGTTTCTGACCATGTCAAAACACTGTGTTGGATTACGAACGTTACCCCATCCATGATCCCAGGCTGGAAACATGAAAAAACAGTTATGAAAAAAATGACAAGATGGATGTGTTCCACTCTCCCCCCAATGTTGACACCTCAAATCTGGGGTCCCTAAACGCTTTTGTTCCCGAGTTAGGAACTTAAATAATGTTGGCCCCCAAAAACTGCCTTTTCTGAACATATTTTGTAAATTCGGACCCTTTCCCGTGCACATACGTGCATGAACCTTTCACACTCTTTTAGGGCTTACTCCATGTACATGTGATTCAAATCTGGAGTCTCCAGGACTTCGGGATCCTGAGTTATGAGTTTTTTTCTGCAACACTATTTTTCACAAAAAATACACCTGACTGGCCTTTGCGGGCCGTTTGGTGGTCTTATGGTGCACGTAGGAAGGCCAAATTTTCAGGGTAGATGCGGCCTATCCTGATCTAGATCTCAAGCAAATTTGGTCCAGTTCCTTGCTTCCTACAGAGAGATACAGGCTGCAGAAGATGTAAAAAAAAGTGGCGGGAATTGTCCACAGGCCTCCGCTTGTTCAAAAGTTAATTAAGGTACCTTACCTTTGACCTAGCATCACCAAATTGACAGGATCTCTTAAGCGCAACCGTTTCTACCAGTTTCTATAGTTTTGTGGCTCTGGTCAATTCCTGTGGCCCGTGGCGGCCCGATGAACACAGACCTAAATGCAATGTAAGTCAATGGGCAATGTAAGTTAATGGGCCTACAGCTCCAATTTTGCGGGTTAATTGTAGTGCCGAGGAAGGGAATTTTGTGTTCCTAGCTGCTTTCTTCTATGAATTACGGGCATTTATATATTAGCCTGACCTTTTGACCTTTAGAGGTTAGAGGGCCTGTTGAGGCACTTAGAAATTTTGAAAAGGGCAGAAACTCACAGGACTTGATCAGCGTATCACCCTGACTGCGTGCACTGGCTGTCTCAAAACTTCCTCCACCTAAACACAGATAAAACTGAATGCATTTTATTTGGTGTACACGGTGACGCCAGCAACATCCTTCCCAGTCCCAATTTTGGTCTTCCCCTCCCCCACTTCAACCCGGTAGTTAGAAATCTTGGAGTGCAGCTTGACTCCAACTTAAAGTTTGATAAACAGATCAGTTCTGTTGTCAAAACCAGCTTCTTTCAGCTCCGTCTGCTCTCTAAAGTAAAGTCACTCCTCAGCCATAGTGATCTGGAGAAGGCCATTCATGCCTTTGTGACATCCAGACTTTACTATTGTAATGCTTTGTATGTTGGTATTAATCAATCCTCCATCTCCCGTTTACAGCTTGTTCAAAACTCTGCCGCCCGCTTTTTGACCAACACACGGAAATATGAACACATCACTCCTGTCCTGAATAAAAATGGATTCCAATCTTACATTTGAATATCACATTAAGCATCTGTTTAAAACTTGCTTCTTCCATCTTCGAAACAAATACAGCCACACTGCTGCTACTGGACAAAAACTTGATTAGTTAGATTGTAAACAGTCTGTTGCTGCTTATTGTTCTGACTGTTATTATATTTATTAGGATTTTTATTATTGTTAATATAGTTTATTTATTGTAGAGTGCTGGTTATTTAAAATATCATCCAAATGAGTCACATTTATTTATTACTACAATACAATACAAACATATTTTTGGCATATTTTCAAAATAAACATTTTGTAAGTCTTTATTTTGTCTTTTTTTTGTACCAAAAATAAACCGAAAATAAACCGAACCGAGCCCTCCTTGTAGTTGAACCGAACCGAAATGTGATTTTAGCGTACCGTTACACCCCTAGTGTCTGGGCTCTGCAGTAGAGATAGGGCGAGAAGCATGATCATCCTTGAGGGACTCAGAGTAGAGCTGCTGCTCCTCCATGTTCAGAGGAGCCAGCTGAGGTGGCTCGGGCATCTGGTCAGGATGCCTCCTGGACACCTCCCTAGTGAGGTGTTCCAGACACGTCCCACCAGGAGGAGGCCAGGAGGAAGACCCAGGACACGCTGGAGGGACTATGTTTCTCAGCTGGCCTGGGAATGCCTTGGGATTCCCCCAGAGGAGCTGGCCCAAGTGGCTGGGGAGAGTGAAGTCTGGGCCTCCCTGCTTAGGCTGCCACCCCCGCAATCTTATCCCGGATAAGCGGTAGAAAATGGATTGATGGATGGATGGATGGATGGATGTACCTATAAGTGCCTAAATGGCCTCGCACCCCTCTACCTCTCTGAGCTTCTGGAACCATATTCATTCATTCATTCAACCTTTATTTATACAGGCTAGCCTCGTTGAGTCACGGGGACTCATTTACAAGAGGGACCTGTCTCACTCACACCCAGGGTCAATTTAGAGTTACCAATCAGCCTAACATACATGTTTTTGGACTGTGGGAGGAAACCGGAGCACCCGGAGAAAACCCACGCATGCACGGAGAGAACATGCAAACTCCACCCAGAAAGACCCCCAGACCAGGATTTGAACCAGGGACCTGCTCGCTGAGAGGCAGCAGCTCTACCAGTTGTGCCACCGTGCTGCCATATGTTCCCTCTCGGGGCCCTGAGATCATGAGATCATCCGATCAGCTGCCTTTGGCTGTTCCAAAAACTAGACCGAAGCTCAGAGGAGATTGGGCGTTTTCAGTCATCGTCCCCAAACTCTGGAGCAACCTGTCCCCCAACATTAGGCAGGCCACCTTCTTGTGTTCAAATCCATGCTAAACACTAATCTGTTTTCTCTGGTGTTTCACACTTTGTGAGCTGATGTAGTATATTTTGTCCTGTGTTTTCATTTTCAATGCTTTTAATTTTTTGTATTACTTTTAGTTTTTACTTTTAGTTACTTTTATTTCTAGGCGCAGCCAAGGTGTTGAGAGGATCCGTTTTGGTGGCCTTAGAATCGCTTCTCTGTTTTTTGCAGATGATGTGGTCCTATTGGCTTCATCAGATCGTGATCTACAGCTTTCGCTGGAGCGGTTTGCAGCCGAGTGTGATACGGCCGGGATGAGGATCAGTTCCTCCAAATCCGAGGCCATGGTCTTGAGCCGGAAAAGGGTAGCATGCCCTCTCCGGGTCGGGGAGGAGGTCCTGCCCCAAGTGGAGGAGTTTAAGTATCTCGGGGTCTTGTTCACGAATGAGGGAAAACTGGAGCGTGAGATCGATAGGCGGATAGGTGCAGCATCCGCAGTGAAGCGGGCGCTGTACCGGTCTGTCGTGGTGAAGAGAGAGCTGAGTCGAAAGGCAAAGCTCTCAATTTACCGATCGATCTACGTTCCCACCCTCATCTATGGTCATGAGCTAAGTCTGGTCCTCTGGACATTCAAAAAACAAAACAAAACAAAGCAAAAAACAACAACTGTAGAAACGTTTCGTCTTTCGTCCAAAAGACTTCCTCAGTCTGAGAAGCTGTATTCAGCTCAGTCTTATATATAGCACCCTCTCACAGTGTTACAAAACCAGTTTGCTGATGACTGTCGAAACCAGCTGCTCACATGATCAAGGAGGACCATCAGCTTGACGATGGATCGTTAGCACCCGGGCAGCACGGTGGTACAACTGGTAGAGCTGCTGCCTCTCAGCGAGAAGGTTGCCGGTTCAAATCCCGGTCCGGGGGCCTTTCTGGGTGGAGTTTGCATGTTCTCCCCGTGCATGCGTGGGTTTCCTCCGGGTACTCCGGTTTCCTCCCACAGACCAAAAAACATGCATGTTATGCTGATTGGTGACTCTAAATTGACCCTAGGTGTGAGTGAGTGAGTGGATGGTTGTTTGGTGTGAGTGAGACAGGTCCCTCTTGTAAATGAGTCCCCGTGACTCAACGAGGCTAGCCTGTATAAATAAAGGTTGAATGAATGAATGAAAAAGCACCCTGATGGTTGTTTGCTATTCACAGAGGGCTGAGTGATACTAGCAATAACAGCATTGTAAGAGGGGGACAGTTGAACCCGGAGGCCTCCACCCCTCTTTAATGATGGACGGTTTCTTTTCACAAAGATGGCCTCTTTTACTCCTTTCTCAAACCATCGTTCCTCTCTATCAAGGATGTGAACATCTTCATCCCTGAAAGAGTGACCGCTGGCCTGGAGATGAGTGTAGACCGCAGAGTCCTGACCTGATGAAGTTGATCTTCTGTGCTGGGCCATCCTTTTGGCCAGTGGCTGTTTAGTTTCCCCAATATAAGACTGATCACAGCCCTCCTGACACTGAACAGCATACACAATATTACTCTGTCTGTGCCGGGGGACTGGATCTTTGGGATGAACCAGTCTTTGCCGTAATGTATGTAATCTATCCGTATGTTGCGGGAGTGTTGGAGACATTGAGACGTTTATTTTCTAAACACAACGTCCCAGTGGCTTTTAAACCCCAAAATACATTACGGCAAAGACTGCATCCCAAAGATCCAGTCCCCCGGCACAAACAGAGAAATATTGTGTATGCTGTTCAGTGTCAAGAGGGCTGTGATGGTAAATAGTTCAGACATGGTTGGGAAACATCTCCAAAACTTGCTCTGTGCTGTTCATCATTCTTTAGTTTGTAGCAGGTCGCTTTTGTAAATGAGCCCTCGAGGCTCAATGAGATTTACCTAACTAAATAAAGGTTGAATGAATGAAAAAAAGCTGACTCATTCAACAGACGAACATCCCCCACATCCCATTAACATTGGAATGTGAGATTCCTCACCTAGATTATTGAGCATGCATCAGGGCAATGTGGGGGGGGGGGTTGCTACTCAAAGGGACTCAGAGAGACAAAAAGACATAGATCTTTTTCATGATACTGTTCAGTGTCAAGAGGGCTGTGATGGTAAATAGTTCAGACATGGTTGGGAAACATCTCCAAAACTTGCTCTGTGCTGTTCATCATTCTTTAGTTTGTAGCAGGTCGCTTTTGTAAATGAGCCCTCGAGGCTCAATGAGATTTACCTAACTAAATAAAGGTTGAATGAATGAAAAAAAGCTGACTCATTCAACAGACGAACATCCCCCACATCCCATTAACATTGGAATGTGAGATTCCTCACCTAGATTATTGAGCATGCATCAGGGCAATGTGGGGGGGGGTTGCTACTCAAAGGGACTCAGAGAGACAAAAAGACATAGATCTTTTTCATGATACATGTATTCTAATTCTTTGGGATGTACTGTATATGTATTGCTATAAACACAAATAATTTTATGGTATTTTTAAAGGTTGTTCCACTTTTATTAAATAATTTAAGCTTTGTTCTTAGGTGGAAAGCAATTTCATCTGTCCAGAAAAAAAACCTGACTGAAATGCAGAACCACTCTGATCATGCTAAGGACAGCTTCTCAGATAGAGAGGAGCTTCACATAATTCAACTTCCAAATCCTGTCAAAACACACGTGATTTACGGCTTTCACTGGAGCGGTTTGCAGCCGAGTGTGATGCGGCCGGGATGAGGATCAGTTCCTCCAAATCCGAGGCCATGGTCTTGAGCCGGAAAAGGGTAGCATGCCCTCTCCGGGTCGGGGATGAGGTCCTGCCCCAAGTGGAGGAGTTTAAGTATCTCGGAATCTTGTTCACAAATGAGGGAAAACTGGAGCGTGAGATCGATAGGCGGATAGGTGCAGCGTCCGCAGTGAAGCGGGCGCTGTACCGGTCTGTCGTGGTGAAGAGAGAGCTGAGTCAAAGGCAAAGCTCTCAATTTACCGATCGATCTACGTTCCCACCCTCATCTATGGTCATGAGCTTTGGGTTATGACCGAAAGAACAAGATCTCGGATACAAGCGGCTGAAATGAGTTTTCTCCGCAGGGTGGCTGGACTCTCCCTTAGAGATAGGGTGAGAAGCTCAGTCATCCGGGAGGGACTCGGAGTAGAGCCGCTGCTTCTCCACATCGAGAGGAGCCAGTTGAGGTGGCTCGGGCATCTGGTTAGGATGCCTCCTGGACGCCTCCCTGGTGAGGTGTTCCGGGCATGTCCCACCGGGAGGAGACCCAGAGGAAGACCCAGGACACGCTGGAGGGACTATGTTTCTCGGCTGGCCTGGGAACGCCTTGGGATTCCCCCAGAGGAGCTGCTCCAAGTGGCTGGGGAGAGGGAAGTCTGTGCCTCCCTACTTAGGCTGCTACCCCCGCGACCCGACCCCGGATAAGCAGAAGAAGATGGATGGATGGATGGATGGGTTTATCTGAGGAAAATTTAAGATTAACATTGAATGAAATCATCAGGTGATCAGTAAATGGGAGTTCATCAGAAGAACAGTTAAGAGGAGAAAGAATGAAGAGTTTAACTTAGCAGAGTCCTGCTTGATTAATAATCCAAACTAGTATTTCTAAATTGTGAACTATAAAATGTAGTAATACTGTATTCAGGTGACAATGTACTCTGCTGAGACTTATACTTCATGTGATGTGTTCTGCTCCCAGCTCAAAGAGGCACTGTCTCCTGCTGACTAGAGGCGAACAGATTACCTGCTTCAGATGAAATATTAAGCAATGTGATTATGTGGTCACCTAATACTGTATACAGTGAGGACGGAGGTTGAGGAGCATCAAATGTAGAACCACTAGACTGAGGAACAGCTTCTACCCTGAGGCTGTTAGACTCATGAATGAATAAATAAAAATAAAATAAAAAATAAACACTGCAAAATATCACATCATGCTGATGTTGATCTGTTTTCTTGTTGCTGTGTTCATCTGTGACCATCTGCTCATACAGACTCATGTTTGTGCTGCTGTTTATAATGATGTTTTTCCACTATATTAGGGCTTAGTGTATTACTAGTTTATGTTTTTCTTAGTTAATCCTAGATGTTATTACTGTTTTTCTCTTGCATTTGTTGTTGGATGTAACTGGGACCCCGTGTACATAATCTCGTTTTCATCACATGTACCACATGCGGTGCAAATGACAATAAAGACTCTCTGACTCTGACTCTCTGACTCTGAAACTGTCTGACAGTCTTTGGGAGGTGTGGTACTCATTTAAAAGTCTGGGAGTCGTGGCTCATCAGCCAGTTATCCAATCAGAGCTGTGTATCCTAAAGCTTGCAAGCTGCAAGGTGAGTTGGTGCAAGCAAACTTTCAGTTCTGCAATTTCCAGCTAGAGGATGGATACATTACAGTCTCACCACAAGAAATGTGCTGAACAATTAATCAAAACAAAGGTAAGACAGAATGTTTTGCTTTGTGATTTTAATTTCTGTATTTTATTTTTTATTTTTTTTTAACCAGTGTAGCCTGGACAGTGTAATATTGGACTCTTTGCTAGTTCAGGCTTGAAGCAACAAAATATTAACTGAAATGCTTTCTGCATGACAAGTTTAGTTGACTTTTGCTAAAAAAAAAAAAACAATTGCCGGAAAATGTGACTACATGTTTAGACTTGCATGTAAGAAGCGTTTTGTGTATGTGTGTGTGTGAGAGAGAAATTAATCTTTTCTTTTCTACTTTTTAGGTAAAATCTTACAAAATAGAAACATCATACATTATTGATGACTTCAGTAAAAATCAACCATCTTCAGGTAATCATCATTTCAATGCTGCAAATTTTAAAGCTGTTTTTTTAAGTTAAAACTATTAATATTGACAAAGTTGAGACTTTTATGGCAAGAAAGTTCATGCTCTATAATCCAGGTACCAAAGCCAATAATTTTCAGTCGGGTCATCTGGAAAGTTAATTAATGATAAGCTAGTCTAAAGAGATGTGTTTTCAGAGCAGTCTTGAACAGAGAAAAGGAAGTAGCGATTCAAAGGTCTGGCGGTAGAAAGTTCCAGAGGTAAGGGGCAGAGCAGGTGAAGGCCCTGCTCCCCGTGGTGGAGAGGCGGGCAGGGGGTGCATGGAGATGCAGCCAAGAGGAGGATCTGAGAGAGCGTGATGGGATGGAGATTTGTACGAGATCAGATAGATAAGGAGGGGCATGGTAAATGGATGGTAAATGGCGCTTATTTATATAGCGCTTTCCAGCTCCCTATGAGGGGCCCCAAAGCGCTTTACAATACCAACCATCCACCCATTCATACACACATTCATACACCGGTAGCGGCAGACTGCCATGCAAGGCGCTATCCAGTCCTGATGGGTTTCTGCTGGGGAAAAAAAGAGGATGCCAGATTGTTGCTATCAATTCTGCTTTTGTTTTGGGTTCCAGTTTTCACGATTTAAAAAGGTTACTGGTTACTGACTGAGAATCTTCAACAGCATAGTGGTTGGTAATTTTGTGCTATGGTCAGTTGTCGGTAGTCAGACTACGGTCAGATTATTGGTCACATAAGTGGATATTTCAGCCTAAAATTGAGTTTTTGGTTGGAGTTCGGCTGATTTATAAATCAGTTGTTGGATTATGTGGAAGTACTTTTTTTTTATCCTGCTGAGCTGTTTCACTGCTGAATTATGGGGTTGGACATTTAAACAGTGGTTATGACCCAACTTTTATAAATATAGCAATATGCAGAACCACTTAATAAAGGAGCAATATAATTGAAAAGTTCATTTATTTCAGTAATTACATCACTGAGTTAAACACTGAATAACACACAGATTTTACAATCTTTTATTTGTTAAATATGACTATTTTGTGCTTACAGCCAACATTTGAATTTTTAATACAGAAATGTGAGCTTAATGAAAAGCATGTTTAATAAATGTTTAAAGTTAGTTGTGTAATGATGAGGCTCATTAGAACAGAGATTGCAAGTTTTTGAATGACTGTTTAAGATACAGTATAGCCCTAATGTATCCTTATAATTGTAGGTCATATCATCCTGTAAACCCAAACCAAATCCACTGATTCGTGTTTTATTCCCATTTCATTCATTCATCCATCCATCCATCCATTTTTGTCCGCTTATCCGGGGTCGGGTTGCGGGGGTAGCAGCCTAAGTAGGGAGGCCCAGACTTCCCTCTCCCCAGCCACATGGAACAGCTCCTCTGGGGGAATCCCAAGGCGTTCCCAGGCCAGCCGAGAAACATAGTCCCTCCAGCGTGTCCTGGGTCTTCCTCTGGGTCTCCTCCCGGTGGGACATGCCCGGAACACCTCACCAGGGAGGCGTCCAGGAGGCATCCTAACCAGATGCCCGAGCCACCTCAACTGGCTCCTCTCGATGTGGAGAAGCAGCAGCTCTACTCCGAGTCCCTCCCGGATGACTGAGCTTCTCACCCTATCTCTAAGGGAGAGTCCAGACACCCTGCGGAGAAAACTCATTTCAGCCGCTTGTATCCGAGATCTCGTTCTTTCGGTCACAACCCAAAGCTCATGACCATAGATGAGGGTGGGAACGTAGATCGATCGGTAAATTGAGAGCTTTGCCTTTCGACTCAGCTCTCTCTTCACCACGACAGACCGGTACAGCGCCCGCTTCACTGCGGACGCTGCACCTATCCGCCTATCGATCTCACGCTCCAGTTTTCCCTCATTCGTGAACAAGACCCCGAGATACTTAAACTCCTCCACTTGGGGCAGGACCTCCCCGACCCGGAGAGGGCATGCTACCCTTTTCCGGCTCAAGACCATGGCCTCGGATTTGGAGGAACTGATCCTCATCCCGGCCGCATCACACTCGGCTGCAAACCGCTCCAGTGAAAGCTGTAGATCACGATCTGATGAAGCCAATAGGACCACATCATCTGCAAAAAACAGAGAAGCGATTCCAAGGCCACCAAAACGGATCCTCTCAACACCTTGGCTGCGCCTAGAAATTCTGTCCATAAAAGTTATGAACAGAATCGGTGACAAAGGGCAACCTTGGCGGAGTCCAACTCTCACCGGAAACGAGCCTGACTTACTGCCGGCAATGCGGACCAAGCTCTGACACCGGTCGTACAGGGACCTAACAGCCCATATCAATGGACCTGGTACCCCATGCTCCTGGACTACCCCCCACAGAACCCCCAGAGGGACGTGGTCGAATGCCTTTTCCAAGTCCACAAAGCACATGTAAACTGGTTGGGCAAACTCCCACGCGCCCTCCAGGACCCTGCTGAGGGTGTAGAGCTGGTCCAGTGTTCCACGACCAGCACGAAAACCACACTGATCCTCCTGAATCCGAGGTTCGACTATCCGACGGACCCTCCTCTCCAGAACCCCTGAATAGACCTTACCAGGGAGGCTTAAGAGTGTGATCCCCCTATAGTTGGAACACACCCTACGGTCCCCCTTTTTGAAGAGGGGAACCACCATCCCAGTCTGCCAATCCAAGGGAACTGCCCCCGATGTCCACGCGATATTGCAGAGTCGCGTAAGCTAACACAACCCCACAACATCCAGAGCCCTATTCAATCATTCAACCTTTATTTAGTCAGGTAAATCTTATTGAGCTTCGGGGGCTCATTTACGAAAGCGACCTGCTACAAACTAAAGAATGATGAACAGCAATGGTACAAGTACATTAAACAATAGACAAAAGAAAAAGTAGCAAAAACTAGCAAACATATACAGTTTCCCCCATTCTTAATCAGGCCTAAAAAAATATTCATTGCTTACTATTACCTGTTCTTGAGTGGTACGTCTGTCATATACTGTTATATCACTTTTCTTGCTTTCCATTTTATTTTCCTTTCATAATTGTTTGATAGCTGTCCCAATGTACCGGTTCACCATGGCTGATTAAGGGCAAAGGGTACCCACGGAGGTAGTTTTTCTTTGAAATGATTCCTGGCTGACTAGGACTTTTTTTCATTCAACCTTCAAAAAATCAATACTTATACTTAAACATCAATATTGTCTTAACACATTCTTATGTGACTAAGAAATTGTTCTATCAGAACTAAAGTGTCTGATACCAGATTATGTTTTACTAATGAACTATTTTGAAAAGTATCAAGTTTATTTATTTTTTAACTATTTGTGTTCCAATATCAGATGGAGAAAAACCTATCTTTTCCAGCACAAAGGCAACAAATAAAAGGAGGTCAAAGACTGCAACCGCAAGACTGGATAGTGGCACTGTGGGCAGTTCTGTTGGAGGTAAATTCAAGCACCAGCATTAACTGACAATCAGATAATCAGAAATTTGGTATTTTTATTGTAATTTTCTTTACAGATGAAGAACAGATGCTGCCGATTCAATCTACATTTCTGAATAAACAGCTGTTGGAGACTGTAGTTACCGTGAATTATGATGGTGATTTTGAAAAGGACAGTGATAATGATGGTAAATGCATGTACAGTAAAGTATTGTACCTGAGTTGTGTGTGCGTTTTGAAGTAGTATACTAAAACATGTTGCTCCTTAGATGGAGAAGAACAACTGACAGGTTTGTCAAGGAAGCGCACAAAAAGAAGAAAAGCTGACAAAAGACATTCGAAGAATGATGGTGGTAAGTGAAGGCACACTTTACAAAACTGGCTCAGTTGAATTGTTTCACTGTTACTTCTTAGATGAAAAGCAGCAACACCTGCAGGGGATTTAACTATCTTGCTTTCTGAGTATCTATTTTTGCTATACAAAAGTCCCTCGTTTATCGTGGGGGTTTCATACCCTGCCCCTCTGCGATAAGTGAAAAACTGCAAAGTAGGGATACAGTAACCCAAGTTCAAGTTCAGTAAACTTTGTCATGACATGTGCCAGGCTGAAATCACACCCATTCATCACCTGTTACTCCCAATCTCCCTCCTTAAATAAACTATTTAAATACTGCAATATAGCAAATAAACACTCCATGCAGCATGGATTGTTTATTTAAAATATAACAGTATTTAAATTTAAAATTGTAGAGAAGAGAAGTGCAGCAGGACATCAATGCAGCAGGACATCAAACAGTTAACCCTTCACGCAGCTCTGTAACATGGAACAGAAATGAACTTCTTGATCAATTACACTAGGGGTGCCCAATACATCAAATGCGATGTACCGATCGATTGCGAAGGCAATTTCAGTAGATCGCATGGCGAAATAGAAATAGACGTCAGACTTTTTTTTAAATATATATATTTTTTAAAAATATACCTCAGCTTGTCAATCCATCCTCACTATGCAACTCATCAGTTGATTGACATACAGGTTAGACAATCTTAGACCGGACTTTTCTGACATAGATCACCATGCATGCGCAAACAACCACGCCCATGACTGACATACAGGACAGCCAATCAAAGACCAAACCTTTTTTGATGCATAAGTCTAGACATATCAGAGTCAGAGAGTCAGAGAGTCTTTATTGTCATTTGCACCGCATGTGGTACATGAGATGAAAACGAGATTATGTACACGAGGTCCCAGTTACATCCAACAACAAATGAAAGAGAAAAACAGTAATAACATCTAGAACTAACTAAGAAAAGCATCAACTAGTAATACACTAAGCTTAATATAGTGGGAATAAACAGCAGCACGAACATGAGTTTGTATGAGCAGATGGTCACAGATGAACACAGATGAATACAGCAACAAGAAAACAGA
>JBBPBX010079171.1:3157-16448 GCA_038048925.1 Garcialebias charrua
CATCTTAGTATTCATAAAACAACATAAACTCAACATATTTCATGTTTATTGGAAGGTAGAACACTGACAACTAGCCTTTAAGATTGATTGATTGATTGATTGATTGATTGATTGATTGATTGATTTTACACACTGAGCTCCACGAGTTTGTCTTTACTGCACAACACTTTGATCACAAAATATCATTTTCATCATTGAAACTTGTGTAACAACCAACCTGAGAAATGACCAGGTACAGTAGTAGCAGAACAAGTTGCCTTCATTAACTTAAGTAACCAGTAACTAACTATTGTATGTACAAGCCCAAAACCAGAAAAGTTGGCACGTTGTGGAAATCGCAAATAAAAACAGAATACAATGACTTGCAAATCTTTTTCAACCTATATTCAATTGAACACACTGCAAAGACCACATACTTAACGTTCGAACTGGTAAACTTTGTTATTTTTTGCAATTATTAGCTCATTTGGAATTTGATGCCTGCAACATGTTTCAAAAAAGCTGGCACAAGTGACAAAGAAGACAGAGAAATTTGAGGAATGCTCATCAAACACTTATTTGGAATATCCCACAGGTGAACATGCAAATTGGGAACAGGTGGGTGCCATGATTGGGTATAAAAGCAGCTTCCTTGACATGCTCAGTCATCCACATAGAAGGATGGGGCGAGGGTCACCACTCTGTGAACAAATGCGTGGGCAAATTGTCGAACAGTTCAAGAACAACTTTTCTCAACGAGCTATTGCAAGGAATTTAGGAATTTCACCATCTACGGTCCGTAATATCATCAAAAGGTTCAGAGAATCTGGAGAAATCACTACACGTAAGGGGCAAGGCCGAAAACCAACATTGAATGCCCGTGACCTTCGATCCCTCAGGCGGTACTGCATCAAAAACCGACATCAGTGTGTAAAAGATATCACCACATGGGCTCAGGAATACTTCAGAAAACCACTGTCAGTAACTACAGTTCGTCGCTACATCTGTAAGTGCAAGTTAAAGCTCTACTATGCAAAGCAAAAGCCATTCATCAACAAGATCCAGAAACGCCGCCGGCTTTGCTGGGCCCGAGCTCATCTGAGATGGACTGATGCAAAGTGGAAAAGTGTTCTGTGGTCTGATGAGTCCACATTTCAAATTGTCTTTGGAAACTGTGGACGTCGTGTCTTACGGACCAAAGAGGAAAAGAACCATCAGGACTGTTATAGGCGCAAAGTTCAAAAGCCAGCATCTGTGATGGTATGGGGGTGCATTAGTGCCCAAGGCATGGGTAACTTACACATCTGTGAAGGCACCATTAATGCTGAAAGGTACATACAGGTTTTGGAGCAACATATGCTGCCATCCAAGCGACGTCTTTTTCATGGACGCCCCAGCTTATTTCAGCAAGACAATGCCAAGCCACATTCTGCACGTGTTACAACAGCGTGGCTTCGTAGCAAAAGAGTGCGGGTCCTCCCCTGGCCTGCCTGCAGTCCAGACCTGTCCCCCATTGAAAATGTGTGGCGCATTATGAAACGTAAAATACGACAACGGAGACCCCGGACTGTTGAACAACTTAAGCTGTACATCAAGCAAGAATGGGGAAGAATTCCACCTGAAAAGCTTCAAAAATTGGTCTCCTCAGTTCCCAAACGTTTACTGAGTGTTGTTAAAAGGAAAGGCGATGTAACACAGTGGTAAATATGTCCCTGTGCCAACTTTTTTGCAATGTGTTGCTGCCATTGAATTCTAAGTTAATGGTTATTTGCAAAACAAAATAAAGTTTCTCCGTTCGAACATTAAATATATTGTCTTTGCATTCTATTCAGTTGAATATGGGTTGAAAATGATTTGCAAGTCATTGTATTCTGTTTTTATTTGCGATTTGCACAACGTGCCAACTTTTCTGGTTTTGGGCTTGTACTACATGAACTATACTCACATAAAATGTTACATACTCTTTACAAAGTTTTTCTTTATTGACCCTTTATTTATCCAGGTAGTCTCACTGACTCACGAGAACTGAAAGTTATGCACCATAACTCATGTTCTCTGAAGGAAGGGAACGAGGTGCAACACATTGACTATGGGAATTGCGCCCCCGCGCGGTTACCTGAAGTAATACAATCATGCCTTTACGGCAGGTGGGCGTCAGCGTCACCACAGAGGCCCCGCCCTCTAGGTATAAAGACGCGTGCGCCCATCTTACTTTCTCCAAGAGCACTTCACCGAGCTTGGGCATTGAAAAGGGCAAACATGTGTTGCACCTCGTTCCCTTCCTTCAGGGAACATGAGTTATGGTGCATAACTTTCAGTTCCCTTATCAGTCATGTTCACTCGGTGCAACACATTGACTATGGGAACGTAATTCATTCACGTCCTTGAAATGCTCAGGAAAAATGCATGCTTGGAGAACTTCTGCCTTCATAGTTTAGGGGTTTTGGCTGTTCTCTCCTATGTGTTAGAGAGGACAGCCTGCGTGACGTCACACGCAGTGACGTCCAAACTATAGTATTTTGCAAACGTGTTTGTGGAACTCCAGTTTGCAGCAGCACAAATGTCTGCAACTGGTACACCCTTAAAAAGGGACCACGAGGTGGCTAGGCCTCGAGTGGAATGGGCGTGTACCCCATAGGGCACCTGTTGACCTTTGCTGCTGTATGCCCTTTTTATGGCCTCAGTCACCCAGTGTAAGAGGCGTTGTTTTGACAGGGCTCTACCCTCTACCAGCAGCTGGGTTAGCAAAACATATGAACAGCTAGTTCGTTTTTCTCCAACTGACAGTTTTCTCAATGTAAGTACTCAAGGTCCTGACAGGGCAGAGTGCTTTCAACCTCCTCTGTCCTTCAGTGAGGACGGGGGTGGGGGGGACTCAAAGAGCTCAAAGTCCAAACTTCTGGGATTTAGAGTTGGTACTTTTGGTACATATGCGGGGTTAGAACGCAAGGTGACCTTTGACCCATCAGGGGCAAACTTTGTACACATTGGGTGCACAGATAAAGTGTGGAGGTCACTTACACGTTTAGTTGAGCAAAGAGCCAAGAGTAGAGCAGTTTTATAAGATAGCAAATCTATCTTAATACTGCTCAGACACTCAAATGGATGCTCACACAAAGCGTCAAGGACTAACTGGAGGTCCTAGTCAGGAGCCAGGGTCCTGCTGGGGGGCCTTTTCCTCAGCACGTCCTTCATGAAACGTATCATGAAAGGGTGGGCACCGGGAGTTTTCCCTCCCCAGCCTTCGTGGCACGCAGATATGGCTGACAAAAACACCATAATCAGAGTCAGAGAGTCTTTATTGTCATTTGCACCGCATGTAGTACATGTGATGAAAGGAGATTATGTACACAGGGTCCCAGTTACATCCAACAACAAAATGTAAGAGAAAAACAGTAATAACATCTAGGATATGAACTAAGAAAAACATCAACTAGAAATACACTAAGCCCTAGAGTAATAGAAAAACATCATTACAAACAGCAGCACGAACATGAGTCTGTATGAGCAGATGGTCACAGATGAACACAGCAACAAGAAAACAGATCAGCATCAGCATGATGTGATATTTTGCAGTGATTATTCTTATTATTTATTTATTCATGAGTCTAACAGCCTCAGGGTAGAAGCTGTTCCTCAGTCTAGTGGTTCTACATTTGATGCTCCTCAACCTCCGTCCTGAGGGGAGTGGGGCAAAGAGTGTGTGTGCTGGGTGAGTGAGGTCTTTCATGATGCAGGTGGCTCTTTTCCTGCATCTGGAGGTGTAAATGTCTGTGATGGTGGGGAGACTGACTCCAACATCTTCTGTGCAGCCTTCACCACTCTCTGCAGAGCTTTTCTTTCTGCAACTGTGCAGCCTCCATGCCACACGTTGATGCTGGAGCACAGGATGCTCTCCACTGCACACCTGTAGAAGGAGGTGAGGACTGGGCTACTCAGACCAGCTCGTCTCAGCCGTCTGAGGAAGTAGAGTCTCTGATGACCTTTCTTGATCAGGCTGGTGGTGTTGTTGGTCCAGCTGAGATTATCATTCAAGTGTACCCCCAAGTACTTGTAGCTGGAGACCACTTCCACCACTGATCCACCTATGTTCAGTGGGGTGTGTGTTTGTTTGTTCCTTCTGAAGTCCACAATCATCTCCTTTGTCTTCTTCACATTCATGTGAAGGTTATTCTCTTTGCACCAGCTCTCCAGATGTTCCACCTCCTGCCTGTAGCTGGACTCATCATTGTTTGTGATGCATCCCACCACCGCTGTATCATCTGCAAACTTTACAATATGACAACCTGGATGGGTAGCTGCACAATCATATGTGAGCAGAGTGAACAGAAGGGGGCTCAACACACATCCTTGAGGAGAGCCAGTGCTGAGGGCAATGGTGGAGGAGGAGAAGTTGTGGATCCTCACTGACTGTGGTCTGTTTGTTAAAAAGTCTAGTACCCAGTTACAAACGGAGGGGCTTAGTCCAAGTGTGGATAGTTTGTCCATCAGAGTTTGGGGGATCATGGTGTTGAAGGCAGATGTGAAGTCCACAAAGAGCATACGGACGTAGGAGTCTTTCTGATCCAGGTGGGTGAGAGCAGTGTGGACCACGGACGAGATGGCGTCCTCTGTTGATCGGTTCTCACGGTAAGCATACTGATGAGGGTCCTCGTTGATGTTGACGGTTGTTTTGATGTTGGTCATGACCAGTTTTTCGAAGCATTTTGCAACTATCGGGGTGAGGGCCACCGGCCGATAGTCGTTCAGACCAGTCACAGACCAGTAATGGTAGAGAATGAGCGGCCTTTTTCCAGCAGGTCCTGTAAAAAGGTGAGGAGCTGGACTAAGTCGCAGGAATATGAGATAATATTCCTCTCAAGACACCAGGCCTCAAAAACACGCCATTTACGAGCGTAGAGAGTGTGAGTTGACCTAGCTCTCGCCCCCTGTATTGTGTTTATAGCATTACTGGGGAGGCCCAAGGCCATCAGCCTGTTCCTTTCAGCGGCCAAGCTGAGAGTTGCCACAGTTCTGGACGTGGGTGGAGAAGCTGCCCGTGGGCTTGAATCAGCAGGTCCCTGTGGGGGGGCAGCTGCCATGGTGTCCCTGACAACAATGAGATTATTTCTGGGAACCACGGTTTCTTTGGCCACCTGGGGGCTATCAATATCAAGGAGAGGGCTCCCCTGTGCACACGTTCCAGCGTCACCTGAATTAAAGGGACAGGTGGAAACGCGTAATACAGCACCCCTGCTGGCCAGTTGTGGGCCAGGGCATCCATCCCCAGCGTTGCATCTGTTTCCTTCAGTGAGAAGTACAGAGCGCAATGCGAGCTGGTTTTGCACGCGAACAGATCGACGGATGCCCGCCCGTATCGTGACCAGACCTAGTCCACGATCCGTGGGTTCAGTCTCCATTCTGAGGCCAACAGTGGTCCTCTTGAGAGGGCGTCTGCCCCATGGTTTAGCTCTCCCGGGATGTGTGTCACTCTCAGTGACAAAATTCTGGGGCCACACCACGTGAGCAGCCTGTATGTCAGGCCAAGGAGGGCCCGGGACCTTGTTCCCCCCTCCCTGTTGATGTAGGACACTGTTGTCCGATTTTATAAGGACATGCTGTTTTGCAATCAGCCCCTTTTTGTAAAAGAGCTTCATTGACAGATAAACAGCCTTTAATTCTAGTAAGTAGATGTGGAGCCTTGCTTCCTGCTTTCCCCAGAGCCCTTGGGCATTCTGGTTCCTGCAAACTGCTCCCCATCCTCCTAACGAGGCATCTGATGTGATTACCACACGAGACAGGACTCGTCCCAGCGGGATGCCTGCTGTGAACACTGAGGGATCCCTCCAGGGTTCCAAGGCTGTCAGACACTCTTGGCTGATCAAAATCCTTCCTGCCCGCCTGAGGGGGGCAGGACGCGTTTGTTTGTTTAGCCATATTTGCAAAGCATGCATTTTTAGCAATGCCTGAGGCACGCAGGGAATGGTGGCTGCCAGTAGGCCCAAGAGGCGCTGGCAGAGCTTGAGGGACACTCTCTGACCCAGCTGAAAGCGTGCCAAGCAGAGGCGTATTGAAAAAATCCGCTCCTCGGAAAGCTGTGCTCTGTACAAGATGGTGTTGACCTGTATGCCCAGAAATATGGTAATCTGTGATGGAGTCTGACCGCTTTTTTGCAGATTTATAACGAAGCCCGGAGCCTCCAGGTGCATCATCACCATGTGTGTATGCAGCTGGGCTTGTGTTCTGCTACTGGCGAGAATCAGAAGGTCGTCCAAATAATTCAAAATTCGGACCCCCTGACCCCTAAGGGGAGTCAAAGCTGCGTCCAGGCACTTTGTAAAAGAGCGTGGGGCAGTTTTTAATCCGAAAGGTAAAGCCCGGAATTCGTAAGCTTTCCCTTCGAATGCAAAGCGTAGATATTTTCTGTGTCTCTTCCAAATGCTCACATGGAAGTAAGCGTCTTTCAGATCCACCATGCACGTGTTGTCTCCCTGTCTCACAGACTGGAGTACCTGTCTCAGCATAAGCATTTTGAACCTATAAGTTGTTATTCTCCTGTTCAAAGCTCTGAGATCCAGTATCGGTCTCAAGGTTCTGTCCCGTTTGGGCACGAGGAAGTATTTGCTGAAGTGGCCAGTGTTTATGTCGTGCTTTGGAACAACATGGATCACACCTTTCTGCATCATTGCTGATATTTACTCCCTCAAGACGTGTGCACGGTCTGGGTTTATATCTGACTTTAGCACCTGTGAACGGGGGCAGCCGCTTGCGGAACTGCAGGCGGAGCCCGTGACACACTGTTGACATGACCCACGTGTTCGGGAGACACGCCCTCCAGGCCTGCGCATGCGCTGAGAGCCTCAGAGGCATGTTTATTGTGGGCTGCCTACGCCTCGTGGGTGCGGGAGGGGGAGCATCTGACCCCCCTCGCTCGGCCCCGAGCGAACTGACCTGTCCACACGTGGACGCCGTGAAGTCTGTCTGCTCCAGACAGACTCCAGACGTCCCACTGCGGTTCATTGTCTGACCTGACACCCTGTGCTTCACGAGGGAGGAGGGGTGCTTGCCCTCTCCCTTGATCGTGACTGTTTTCATGAAAATGGGTTGTTGTTGTCCTTGTTTTTGTTTTGTTTTTTGAGTCAAGAATGAGGGTAGTTTGTGCTTATGGTACTTTATTTTTGTGTTTTGAAGAACAGAGATTTGTCTTTATTACAAACACATCAGAAAAATTTTGTTTTGAGCACACACGAATGTCACCAGCTTCTCGTAGTCTTTTACAAACAAAGTCTGGGTTTAAATGTCTTGGTTCCCATACCACATGGGCTGACGAACCTGCAAAATTGTGAAGCGGGCCCGTTTCATCAGGCCCGCTTCTGCCTTCCATCCTGGTTCATCGAGGAAGTCTTTAGCGGAACCGCTTGGCGAGGAACTAACCTGTTCCTGCTCCAGGACTGACCGGCCTGAGCTGGACCTGCTGCGGGTCTCTGCCGCTGCTCCCCGTCGTAAGCTGGTCTTTTCTGCGGGGGACGGCGTGTGGCTGAGCGGTGTCAAGGCTGCATGGGCCTGCTGCCGCTGGTGTCTCTGGGGAGGGCAAAAGCTTTTCTCGGCATCCCTTCGCGCAACGCTTCAGCCTGTTTTCTTCGTTGCTCCAGCCTGCTCTGGATACACTCCAGAGCCCCCCCGAAGAGTCCCATCGGCTCTATCGGCTGGTGAAGAAAGGGGTAACGTTGGCCTTCTGGCAGGTCCGTCAGAGTGAGCCACAGGTGGTGTTGGGCGATGACCACTTCAGCCATGCATCTCCCCTGAGCTATGGCCACGGTCCCCATCATGCGGAGCACAAAGTCAGTCGCCCTGCGGGCCTCCTCCAGGATGTCAGCCGCCATCTTTTTGTTTGTGGTTACCTGGAGCTCCTGTAGCTTCTCTGCCAGGTGCGCCTGCATCAAGGCCGAAGCGTTCATCACGTAGACTGCGAGGCCCTGAGCTCAGTAGCATTTTTTGAGCTGGGCAACCGAGGCGCGGTAGGCTTTGCTGGGCAGAGTTGGCTTTGCACCCGGCGTCCTGGGGGCCAAGTCAGCCGCCAGCGTGTCCTCCATCTGCGGGACGTTGGCGATTCCTGCTGCCTCCATTCCGGCGATGTCTAGAAACTGTGAGAGCGGCAGAAGCATGGGAGCCCTGGGTTCAGCCCAGGTACGAGTGAGCTCCGTGAGGAAATCTGGGAAAATCGGCATCCTGTGCCTCGTGGCCGACTGCTGCTTTGCGTAGAAGTAGGTGCCCGCCAACCTCGTAACCTGTTGGCGAGGTGGGGGTTCTGGCCAGGGGATCTGTAGTGGGTCCACCGCTCTGCGACACAAGTCGAACAAGGCGGGGATGGATGCGTCTGTCTCTGGCAGAGCTGTCGTCGGGTTCTGGGGGAATTCTTCATCTTCCACTTCGTCCTCGTTGTCGGCTTTTTCGTCTGAAATCTCACCCGAGGCTGTTAGCGAGAGTTCGTCTGCGTTCATCAGGCCTTGTGTGTCAAACTCCGCCGTCGACTCCCTGACGGGTGCCGCCATGTCCATACTGTCCCCCCATTCGACCTGTCCACTGTCCTCCAGATCAATGTTCTCGAGCTCCGGTGTGGGAGTGAGCGCCTCTGTGAGGTCCGGGTCCCGTGTTGGTGCAGTGCTGTCCATGGCCTTGGCCACGATGTCCATGCGACACTTCCTCACAGCCTCTAGCATCTGGCTGCAGTGTGGACAGAAGTCTTTATACCAATAGGGCGGGGCCTCTGTGGTGACGCTGATGCCCACCTACCGTAAAGGCGTGATTGTATTACTTCAGGTACCGCGCGGGGGCGCAATTCCCATAGTCAATGTGTTGCACCGAGTGAACATGACTGATAAGGGAACACATTTTTCAAGAGGGACCTGTTAGGGAGCAGATGGTGGGGGTTAAGGGCCTTGCTCAGGGGCCCAGAGTGGGGTGGATGAGGGTGGAGGCAGGTGTGGGTGCTTCACCTTTTCCACCCACATTTTGATGTTGATGGTACCAGGAGTTGAACCTGTGACTTTCCGATCACAGGCTCATATTCTCTGACCTCTGCGCCACCACTCCCCCATGTACATGCTGAGTACTTCACAGTTATGTATGCTTACCAATCAAAGAAAAACACTGAAGAAACCTGTTGAACTAGTTGTGAAGTCTTCTTTGATCCCACACTGCACACATGTAAGATTTTAATTTATTCTTTTTTAATCAGTCTAAGAGCAACATTTAAATCTTAGATTGCAGGCCAAACAAGATGGTAACAGGGCCAAGTTTGGCCTGGGGGCCGTGAGTTTGAGTCCCTCGTTTATCGTGGGGGGTCCATGACCAAAGCTCAAAATGAGTACCCGTCTCAACAACATGCTTATGGATTGTACTTACTGGTACTGGACTTGCTCTGCAGCTAAGCTACACGAGCTGGACTCGGTTCTGGTCGGACCCAGTTCGTTTCTGCACAGTGACCTAGCCTGCAGCAACGAAGCCCAAAATCCTCTAAACTCACACGTTGCCTACTAATTTTAACAACATGCTTATATGTAGCTAATACATTGTCCTTACAAGTGCGTCCCTGGAGTGCTTGGGCTCCGCTAAGCCTGGAGGTCCGGTTCTGGTCGAAGCACATTTGGGGGGAGGGCAGACGTTCTGTTGGCTGGCGTGGGACTGTTCTAGAACCTGAACATAGTTCTCTGCATTAATAGAATAGAATAGAATAGAATAGAATAGAATATATCTTTATTGACATTGTCATTGCACCGGGGCACAAAACAACGTACAGTAATTGATTACGCACATCTGTCTTAAAGTCCAACACCCACCATGTTTTCAAATTGCATCGCCATTAATATTTATTAGTTTATTTAAAAATAATACAGGAGCGTTTACTTATATTGTGGAGAAATAACGCTAAATGTGTTATTTCATGATTTATAGCAGATTTTAGCATGCAGCTCCGGGAAAATCTGCCCCTCTCCATATATGGGCATTCACGTCACCAAAGTGACGCCTTGGAGTTACAGGCGAGCGAGGAAAAGAAAAAGCGAAGCATTTTTAAATATTCCCTAAAGCTGCCTGTGTTGATTAATCCTGCTGTCGCTCACTCATGTCTATCATATTCTTAGCGAGCATCCACTTAGACATACTAGTTTAATTCGTTTGATCGCGACAAATTCATTCATTTCCGCATCGGCTTTTTATTCTCTCCCCCCGTGACCAGAAAGGCAGCCGCGCAGCTGAGCTCTGCGTGCGCGCGTGCTCCCCGACCCGTGCTCCCCGCAACAAGGCTGACGAGAGCAAATGCATACACTCGAGGGAGCAAATTACACCGGCACGAGGAACTTCAAAGGAACGAGGAACCAGCGGAACGAGGAGCCAGAGACGCGCGCGGCTCGCGGCTCGCTCCTCTGGGCAGAATGAATGAGAGCAGCTACGGTCAGCAGTGGTGTTATAAAATAAATAATAAATAAAATCAGAGCGCTGGTCCATATACACACAAATGCACCAGGAAATATGCAGGAAATATGCAGTTTTAACTACCACTCTCTCTCATAAACCTCCATGGAAACTCACTCCTACCTTCTGCCTTCTGGGTGGAGATCGATGTAACAAAAGTCACATGACCCTTCGGGACTCTTCGGCCAGGTTTCCGGATTCATTCGGGAGTGGGTTGTTTTTTTTTTGTTTTTTTAACCCTCGCCTGGCCCAAATGCAAAAATGAAAATAGACCTAATAATAAATTACAGTAATTGTCCAATATGGTGAATTGTTAGTGTCATGGTGGTTGTTGTCCTTTAAGATAGGGACGAGTGCACGAAGTCGCAGCAGTATGAAACCGCACCACCACAATCAGATATGGAAAAAGGAAAATACAGATGGGTATCATTGGTATTCAAAAAAAGAATCTGTCATAATTTGTCTTCTTAAGACACTCCATGATAAAGTCCCAAAAACTCTACCAACATTAAGCACAGAGAGACAAGACATGTTGCAGTTTGATGACAAGCAAGGAGATCAAGTCTGTGAGTTTATGTTTATGTTTATTAAATTTGTTCATTTTTTTTACAAAAGAAATACAATACAAGACAATCCCATTAATGATACGTACACAATGTAAAAAAATGAAAGGTAGCAGAAAGAAGAATAAATCTTATTATATCTGCCCCTTTTTTCAAACAATCAGATTAAACAATAATAATCTTTCACCAGCAGTACAAAATGACTAACTCTTTCTAATTTTCTAATACTAATACATAACTAATAATTGATACAATACACATTATGCTAATTCATATATATTTTTTCAACAAATTCCTTTTGATCATTTTCTTAAATGTAAACAGTGACTTGGCATTTTTAACTACATTCTCCAAGCCATTCCATAATCTAATTCCCTGGATTGAGGTAGAACGTCCCTTCAAGCTAGTTCTGAATTGTGGTTTTACAAACATCTCTGTCCCCTTAAGATTATAACAACTTTGTCTTTTAACAAAATTCATTTGGATATTTAAAGGTAAATCGTTATTTTGAGCCCTATACATAATTGATAAAATATTATAATCAACCAAATCATGGAATTTCAATAATTTCAGTTGATAAAATAATGTACTGGATGGATGACAGTAATGTTTTCTAGTGATAATTCTTACAGCTCTTTTCTGTAATACAAAAATAGGCTTTGTGATTGTTTTACACGCTTTCCCCCAAACATCAATACAATAGATTAAGTGTGGAACAATGATTGTGTTATACAACAAATACAGAGCTTTATCATTCAATAGGTCTCTGACCTTGTATAGTACTGCAATCGATTTAGCTATTTTTATTCTTACAGAATTTATGTGTTGTTTCCATGTCAGTTTGTCATCAATAATAACACCCAAAAACTTCACCTCACTCACTCTACAAATCTCAACACCCTCAATTTTGAGTGGAACGTCAACAGTTTTCTTTTTATTACTGAATATCATGTAATTAGTTTTTTCTAGATTTAATGATAATTTATTGATTTTAAACCAAGTTTGTATTTTGGTAAATTCTGTCTTTATCAATTCCAACATTTGTTCTATATCTTCACCTAAACAGAAAAATGTGGTATCATCAGCAAAAAGTATACATTTAAGGAGTCCTGACACATTTACCAAGTCATTCACATATAAAATAAATAGCTTTGGTCCAAGCACAGAGCCCTGGGGAACTCCACATGTGATATTACAGAGGTCAGATCTTACATCATTTATTTGTACAAATTGTTTCCTATCTTTCAAATAGCTAGATACCCACTGTAATGCTGGTCCTCTAATACCATATTTGTTCAGTTTTTCAAGGAGAATGGTGTGATCAATAGTATCGAATGCTTTTTTTAAATCAACAAAAATACTGACACAATATTGTTTTTGATCGACAGCAGTAGTTATTTGTTCCATTAATTCCATGAGAGCCATTGATGTAGAGTTTTTAGCTCTGAACCCATATTGACTGTTGCTTAGAATATTTTGTTTGTCTATAAATTGATCTAGTCTGTTCACAAATAGTTTTTCAAGAATTTTAGAAAACTGTGGTAACAAGGATATAGGTCTATAATTGTTGAACACACATTTATCACCATTTTTAAAAAGAGGAACTACCTTAGCTACTTTCATATTATCTGGAAATATTCCTGTTGAAAATGATAAGTTACATATATATGTAAACGGCTCAATAACATAGCTCATTATATCCTTTACAAACATCATATCCATGTCCACCCAGTCCTTTGATCTCTTGTCTGTAAGATTTTTTACTACCTTCATTATTTCCTCTTTGTTAGTTCCATTTAGAAAAATACTGTTTGCACAGCCTGTAATTGAATGGCTCACATTATTATTTACTTTTGGTATTTTAGCTGCAAGGCTTGATCCAACATTCACAAAATATTGATTAAATCCATTGACAATTTCATTTTCATCATAAACTTCATCTTTTTCTGTTACAAAATATTTTGAAATACTAGTTTTTGCTTTATGATTCTTCATAACACTATTCATTACTCGCCATGTTGCTTTCATATCACCATTACTTTTATCTAATAATTTACTATAATATTCTTTCTTATGTTTCCTTATAATCCCTACTAATTTATTTTTATACTTTTTATATTTTTCTTCAGCGTTCTGACTTCGCAATTTCAAGAAACATGAATACAAATAATTCTTTTTTTTTACAAGCATTTCTCAACCCTTTTGTCATCCATGGTTGGTCAACGATATTTCTCTTTGTATAATTTGTTTGTACACAATTTTTTTCATACAGAGTTTCCAAGATATTCATAAACTCA
>JBBPBX010079173.1:3735-16448 GCA_038048925.1 Garcialebias charrua
TATATATATATATATATTATAAAATGAAACTATTTCTATTTTAAAGTCCAATTTTATTTTGCTTGTAAGCTAAACAGAAAGTTTTTTTCTTAATGGCATGAAAATGAATATTCATTTTCTTCATTTAATTTCTTGAAGTTGTCAGTCCTAAAAGTACACATGATCGTGACCAGTGATGTCAGTAACGCGTTACAAAGTAACAAAGTAACGCGTTACTCTAGTCGGACCACTTTTTCAGTAAGTAGTAATCTAAGGCGCTGCTATTTCAAAATCCAGTAATCAGATTAAAGTTACTTATCCAAATTACTGTGCGTTACTTTTTCTTTGTCATTTTCTGTAGTACTGTAATTTAATTTTATTTCCTCTATGCGTCTCGGGGAGTGATAAAAAAAAAAGACGTCTGGTTTATGCGGCAATTCGGTCACCTGCTGTGACTGTGAAACCTGACACCAGGCATGACAGAAACGTAAACACTGAGGTGCTCATGGAGCAGAGAGGAGGAGACTCACTTTACTTCAGTAACAATGTGGAGCGAGGAGGAAGATAGCGTTTTGTAACTGGAAATACAGGAACTATTTTGAGTTTATTTCAGCGAAGGATGACAACATCAAGGTTCGTATACCCTCTGTGCTGGCGAGAAAGTGTCGTCTAGCTTCAAAAACACGGTAAAACCAATTACCAAATTTTTCGGAGTATAGGTCGCACCGGAATATAGGTCGCATTGTCCAATTATCACCAATAGATTGGAAAAATCCCTAGATAGGTCGCACCGGAGTTTAGGTCGCACCTACGTTTAGCTCTGCTGCAAATGTCTGCCACAGGAGTGCACAGCAAGGCTTTTAAGAAGATTAACACTTAAAAACAATTATTTGTTTGATAAAAATTATAGCAAATATGTGTCTGAGCTGAACTTTTCCTTAATAAATGAACGTAATTGTGAAATGAGCTGGATTAAAAAATTGTTTCGCCGAAAGTGATAAAAAGCCATATATAGGTCGCACCTGAGTATAGGTCGCAGGCCATGAAAAAAATTATAAAAAGGTGCGACCTATACTCCGAAAAATACGGTATTTGTTTGCTGAAAATTATAGCAAAGCTCTGTCTGAGCTTAACCTTTCCTTAATAAGTTCACGAAATGGTCAAATCTGCTGGATTTAAAAATGTAGTTTTGCTATGTGCACGCACGCGGGTGGGACGGCTTCATTTCTTTAAAATTTAGCAAAATAAACGCTTAAAATATGTATTTCTTAGCTGACATTATAGCACAAGTGTTCCTGAGCTTAACCGTTCCTTCATAAATTCACGAAATGGTCAAATCAGCTGGATTAAAAAAGTAGTTTCGCCATGTGCACGCGCAGCGAGCGGATACGCTTTATTTCTTTAAAATTTAGCAAAATAAACGCTTAAAAAATGTATTTCTTAGCTGACATTATAGCACAAGTGTTCCTGAGCTTAACCGTTCCTTAATAAATTTATGTAATGGTCAAATCTGCTGGATTTAAATTGTTTCGCTTTGACGTCTTCCAAACGGTCGGGAAAATAAATTATAAATAGAATTTTAGCTCAAACATCTCCTACAGCTAATGGGTTGTAAATATCCATCCAGTGATTACTTTCTGTAAGTTTCATCAAAATCTGTTGTGTGGTTCTTGAGATATTTTGCTAACTAACACTAGTTCAGACCTACCTCCAGAGTTCAGGAGGCCGGGCTGCGACAGAGTGAGTCAGAGCAGAGGAGGCTTTTTTCAGACACATGAGCTGGGAACGGTCGGTGGACTCTAGCGGCCAAAAGTGGTACTGCTGCCCCTAGTGGCTGAAAGTGGGACTGCTCCATTTTTTTCATCAGAATGAATGGAAACGGTCATATCTGAGCCAAAAATTGGTCTAAAAATATTGGAAAAAATCCATAAATATGTCGCTTCGCCCCATAAGTCGCAGGACATGAAAATTAGTTTAAAAAAACTGACTTATAGGCCGGAAAATACAGTATTATTGATGCCACTACCGTAATCTTATTTTATCATTAAAAGTATCAGTATACAATATCCCGTCAACAAGAAGAACTCTGCTTGCATGGAGGAATGTTGAGCGTACAGTAACCTCAGCAGGCAGAGCATCAGTTACCTTTCTGCTGCAGAGCCATCTGTCTCTTGGTCTCAATGTCTTGAAGAGTTGCAGCTAGGTTCCTCGGCAGACTTCCAGTCTTGTTGACAGTCAGCAGGGGGCTCTGCAGAAGAGAAAAAAGAATAAGTACATAAAATAACACTGCTTACAGACCGATAAGCACCTCTCTGCACCTGCAGAAAATCAGCAGCTGGTCTACCTTGGAGCATCGTCCCAGTGTTGCTGCTCCGTGCTGTTGAGGGGATGCAGAGCCTGAATTAGGCTGTTGGACAGAAAGACCTGGGTCACTGTCCAGTTTGGAGCGGAACAACTGAAGAAAGAAGGATAGGTATCAGGGTGTGATGTGAAAATGTGGAAAAAAATAACATATAATGGAAGATGGAGCATTTCTGAAACCAGGTTCAAAGCATAGCAAATCCACCTTGAATGATCTGCAAATCTCTGCAGAAAAACTGGATGTAAGCACTTTTATTATACATATGCTGGTGGATGTTGGCGTTAAAAATAATGTGGCAATAATAAATCAGTGCTTTGTTTTAAAATAATATAATTTAGACTACAGTTTAACACACAAAAGCACACATCAGGAAACAGAATCTACTCCATTTTACAAATGTACAAGTATCTGTCAAGGTCTTTGGTTAAATTAGTGGCGTAGTGGTAATGGCAGTCGTCCCCCAATCGGAAGGTTGGCGGTTCGAATCCCGGTTCCCCACACCATGTGTCGTTGTGTCCTTGGGTAAGACACTTAACCCTGAGTTGCTCCCGGTAGGACTGTAAAGCACCTTGCATGGTAGTCTGCCGCTACCGGTGTATGAATGTGTGTAGCATTCAATGTGTGTAGCACTTTGAGATTTTCACTAATGAAAAGTGTGTTATAAATTGAATTCATTATTATTATTATTATTATTATTATTAAATGTAACAAAACCTTCTAAATAAAGGCTAGGGCTGACTGAGGATTATTGTTAAGTATCTTTAAGTATCATTAAGTACTGTATTGTTATATCTTTAAAGTATTGTTATATCTTTAAGTAGCCTGGTTGTAACCAGACCCTGTCCTTCACTTCGCTTCGTACTAGGGTCTGGCATCTCTGCCATAGACAACGATTTCTCCTGGAGATTTTTGAATGGACCAATCAGAGAACAGGAGGCAGAGTTTTGTTAGTTTAGCCTGGCGAGGTCCAGGCTATCAGATAAATTGCTCAGAAACCACTCGGTGGATATTTTTTCTGCCACCAGTGTGTAATTATATGTCTTTAATTTACTGACTGTTGGCCTAGATGAAACATTTGAGATAAAATTCGATTTTTTATCATTTATTTTCGTAGCGCACCCGAGGCTGTTTGGAAAATATCAAACCGAAACTATTTAATATCCAGCAGATTTGACCATTTCGTGAATTGATTTAGGAACTGTTAAGCTCAGGAACACTTCTGATATAACGTCAGCTATGAAATATATTTTTTCTCAGCAGAGAAATAATAGTTTTTTACCTTGTTTTGATGAAAATTCGTTCGTGGCGGCAGCCATTTTGAATGACGACGTCAGTCGACATCGTTCAAAACTCCGCCTTCTGCTCTCTGATTGCTCAGGAACACTTCTGATATAACGTCAGCTATGAAATATATTTTTTCTCAGCAGAGAAATAATAGTTTTTTACCTTGTTTTATTGAAAATTCCTTCGTGGCGGCAGCCATTTTGAATGACGACGTCAGTCGACGTCGTTCAAAACTCCGCCTTCTGTTCTCTGATTGGTCCGGTCAAAAATCGGCCGGAGAAATCGTTGTCTATGGGAGGAATCCCAGACTGTGCAGTGAAGGGAAATGAGAATTGAGCGGAGCTGTGCAGGAAGGCAAGGGCCAGGCTAATCTTTAAGTAGATATTGTCTGATTTAATCCACAATTATGCAAAACGACAAAGAGCGTCCACAGATTTAGCTGCCTATCGATAGTTATTTTAGATTACACAGTTTCGCTCTAGCTTCCTGCAGACAGAAATCTAAAAGCTGAAGACTTAGCTTGTGACTGACATCAAGTACGGTATGTTCCTACGTAAATCAGACTCGTATGAGAATCTGAAACAGGCTGAAGACTAATTTACAGTTGTGCAACAACAATCTGATGGTGTAGAGGCAGGGCAGCCGACTCTGGACCCTAATAAGGTCCCGGGTTCGATCCCCGGTCATTGCACATCTCGTGGTGTCTCTGAGCAGGACACCTTGTCCCCAGTTGCTCCCCAGGGACCACCAAAGGTGCAGAATGCAGAGAGACGATTTTGCCTTTGTATGGGAACATACAATGATGACAATACATAACACATTATTTATTATTATTATTATCTCTCCTCGAAGACCCCGAGGAGGGAAATGTGTCAGGAGACAGAGGGAGAGGAGGAAAGTCAAGAATGTAGGACTGAGGGTTGCAACTCTGGCTGACATGATGCAGAGAAGAAAGGTAGATGTTTTATGTGTCCAAGAGACCAAGTGGAAGGGCAGCAAGGCTCGCAGTATTGGAGCAGGGTTCAAACTGTTTTACCATGGTGTGGATAGAAAGAGAAATGGAGTAGGGGTGGTCCTGAAGGAGGAGTTGGCAAAGAATGTAGTAGAGGTGAAGAGAGTGTCAGATAGGGTGATGTGTCTGAAGGTAGAAGTAGAAGGTCTGATGCTAAACATAGTCAGTGGTTATGCTCCACAGGTTGGATGTGATGGGGAGGAGAAAGATACATTTTGGAAAGATTTGGATGAAGTGATAGAGAGTATTCCCAGGGAGGAAAGAGTGGTGATTGGAGCAGACCTGAATGGACATGTTGGTGAAGGAAACAGAGGGGATGAGGAAGTGATGGGTAGGTTTGGTGTCAAGGAAAGAAACCAGGAAGGACAGATGGTGGTGGATTTTGCCAAGAGAATGGAAATGGCTATAGTCAATACCTATTTCCAAAAGAGGGAGGAACATAGAGTGACCTATAAGAGTGGAGGAAGGAGTACACAGGTCGACTACATTCTGTGTAGAAGAGGAAACCTGAGGAGATTGGAGACTGTAAGGTTGTGGCAGGGGAGAGTGTGGCCAGACAGCATCGGATGGTTGTGTGTAGAATGACTGTTGTTGCGAAGAAGAGAAAAAGAGTAAAATCAGAGAAGAAGACCAAATGGTGGAAGCTAAAGAAGGAAGAATGTTGTGAGAAATTCAGAGACGAGCTGTTAAAGGCTCTGGGTGGTAAGAAAGAGCTTCCAAGTGACTGGGCTACTACAGCAACAGTAATTAGAGAGACAGGTAGGAAGGTACTTGGTGTGTCATCTGGACAGAGAATGGATGATAAGGAAACCTGGTGGTGGAATAGTGAAGTGCAGGACGCCATTCAAAGAAAGAGATTAGCCAAGAAGAAATATGACAGTGAGAGGACTGAAGAGAGGAGACAGGAATATAAGGAGATGGGACATAGAGCAAAGAGGGAAGTAGCTAAGGCAAAGCAGAGGGCGTACAATGAGTTGTATGGGAGACTGGACACTAAAGAGGGCGAGAAGGACTTGTACCGATTGGCAAGACAGAGGGATCAGGCTGGAAAGGATGTGCAGCAGGTTAGGCTTATTAAAGATGGGAATGGGAATGTTCTAACAAGTGAGGAGAGTGTGATGGGAAGATGGAAGGATTACTTTGAGGAGCTAATGAATGAAGAGAATGAAAGAGAAAGAAGAGTGGAGGTCATAGAAACTGTGGACCAGGAAGTGGGAAAGATTAGTGAGGGTGAAGTCCGGAAAGCTTTGAAAAGAATGAAGAAGGGGAAGGCAGTAGGACCTGATGACATACCAGTGGAGGTTTGGAAATGTCTTGGAGAGGTGGCAGTGAGGTTTTTGACTCAAATATTTAATGGAATATTTGAGGGTGAGAAAATGCCTGAAGAATGGAGAAGAAGTGTGCTGGTGCCCATTTTTAAGAACAAGGGTGATGTACAGAGTTGTAGCAACTACAGGGGAATTAAGTTGATGAGCCACACAATGAAGATCTGGGAGAGAGTTGTGGAAGCAAGACTTAGACAAGAGGTGACTATCTGTGAGCAGCAGTATGGTTTCATGCCAAGAAAGAGCACCACAGATGCCATCTTTGCTTTGAGGATGTTGATAGAGAAGTACAGAGAGGGTCAGAAAGAACTCCATTGTGTGTTTGTGGATTTAGAAAAAGCATATGACAGGGTGCCAAGAGAGGAGGTGTGGTATTGCATGAGGAAATCTGGAGTGGCAGAAAAGTATGTTAGACTGGTACAAGACATGTATGAGGACAGCAGGACAGTGGTGAGATGTGCTGTAGGGACAGATAGCTTCAAGGTGAAGGTGGGAGTGCATCAAGGATCAGCTCTGAGCCCCTTCTCGTTTGCTCTGGTGATGGACCGACTAACATATGAGGTCAGGCAGGAATCCCCATGGACTATGATGTTTGCAGATGACATTGTGATCTGTGGCGAGAACAGGGAACAGGTGGAAGAGAACTTGGAGAGGTGGAGGTATGCACTTGAAAGAAGAGGAATGAAAGTCAGCCATAGTAAGACAGAGTACATGTGTGTGAATGAGAGGGAGGCTGGTGGAACAGTGAGGCTACAAGGGTCAGAGGTCACAAAGGTGCAGGACTTCAAGTACTTGGGGTCCACTGTCCAAGAAAATGGGAAATGTGGTAAAGAGGTGAAAAAGAGAGTCCAGGCAGGATGGAGTGGATGGAGAAAAGTTTCAGGGGTGATTTATGACAAAAAGGTGTCAGCAAAGGTCAATGGAAAAGTTTACAAGACAGTGGTGAAACCAGCTATATTGTATGGTGTGGAGACAGTGGCATTGACAAAAAGACAGGAGAAAGAACTGGAAGTGGTAGAAATGAAGATGCTGAGGTTCTCCTTAGGAGTGACAAGGATGGATAAGATCAGGAATGAGATCATCAGAGGTACAGCACAGACTGAGATGGTTTGGACATGTCCAGAGGAGGGACAGTGGGTATATTGGTAGAAGGATGTTAGAAATGCAGCTGTCAGGAAAAAGACAAAGAGGGAGGCTAAAGTGGAGATATATGGTTGCAGTTAGAGAGGACATGAAGGTAGTTGGAGTGAGGACAGAGGATGCAGAGGACAGAGTGAGGTGGAGGAGGATGACTCGCTGTGGAGAACCCTGAAAAGGGAAAAGCCAAAAGAAGAAGAAGATTATCTCTCAAAATAAGACTTTTTTTCCTGGCCTTAAATGTAAGTGATTTGTTTACATTCATATGGTTTTTGACAGACACTAAATAATCCGGGAAGCCGATTTAGGGTGGGGCTCTGTATAGCAGAGAATGGCAACTAACTTCGCAGTGTGGGAGACAGTTTGCTCAGGGCACTAGGAAATTATGACTGTTGTTCCATCCCCACTATTTACTTCATGAATTTATAGAATTGATGGCGATTCTGGCTTACGTACCTAACCTTGGTAAGGTAGTAGCAGTGGAACGCATTGAGGACAACTATAACAACACTATGCCCAGAACAGATGATCAACATGTCTTTCTGGGTGATGTTAACAGCTGTGATGTGACAATGCTTCTGCCACAGTTGGTGCAGCATGTCACAGTCCCAATGCGACTGAACAAACATGTAAGATCTGTGCTTTGGAAATACTCAAGAGTGCATAAGATTTGGAACTCCTCTCGTACTTTCCGACTATAGTGTTATTACATTGTGGTCTACTGCTGCCAAAATGAAGAGTAAAGATAAAAGAAAAAAAAAAACTTGTGCAAAAGCCATGAATGGCTTCAGACCTGTGGCACTCACCTCCATCCAGTGCATGGAGTGGGTGGTGGGTGGAGCTTATTACTGTGGTGGTGATGGGGGTTGAATCCATTACAGTTTGCCTATAGGCTGCAGCAGGGGGTCGTGGATGCCAGCTTAACCCTCCTGGATACAGTGGCAAAGCACCTGGACTCCCGCAACTCATTTGTGAGAAATTTATTTATAGATTTTTCATCTGATTTCAATAGAGTAAATATAAATATGTTAACTCTTTGCCATATTGCAAGTTAATACACATTTGGCTTTATGAAATGATTTTTTTTAACAAACAAATCCCAACATGCCAGATCATTGGTTTTAAATTTAGCTGCGACGTTTTGAATACTGGGGTCCCACAAAACTGTGTTTTTGAAGATGTAAGCAAGGGCAGGCTGGCTTTCTTGGACTGTGAGGTCTCAGTTTCTGATGGAGGACATTTACAAACTGATGTTTATCACAAACCCATCCACACAGAGCAGTATTTACAGTTTGACTTCCATCACCCTCTGTAGCTCAAGTTAGGAGTCATTAGGACTCTGTATCACAGAGCAGACAGTGTTCCCACTAACTCAGGAGCCAGACAGAAGGAGAAATCACACACAAGACAGGCTCTAGAGAAATGTGGATATACTAACTGGACCTTCCTGAAAGCAGAGAACAAACCCAAACAGGACTCCAGCAGCCATGAGGTGAAAAGAAGGAACCCAGACCCAGACCAGTGGTCATTCCAGATGTTGCAGAGAAACTGAGACGGTTACCCCGTTATTTTCTAAACACAATGTCCCAGTGGGTTTTAAACCCCAAAATATATTACAGCAAAGACTGGTTCATCCCAAAGATCCAGTCCCCCGGAACAAACAGAGTAATATTGTGTATGCTGTTCAGTGTCAGGAGGGTGATCACCCGAGGGAGATCAGGGAAACTAAACAGCCACTGGCCAAAAGGATGGACCAGCACAGAAGACCATCATCATCATCAGACCAAGACACTGATCTACACTCATCTCCAGGCCAGCGGTCACTCTTTCAGGGATGAAGATGTTCACATCCTTGATAGAGAGGAACAATGGTTTGAGAGAGAGGAGTAAAGGAGGCCATCTTTGTGAAAAGAAACTGCCCATCATTAAACAGAGGTGGAGGCCTCTGTGTCCAATTGTTGAATCCTCTTACATTGATGTTATTGCAGCATGATAGCTTAGTGGTTAGCACTGTTGCAACACAGCAACAAGGTCCTGAGTTCAATCCCCAGTTTGGACCTGAGGTCTTTTTGTGGAGTTTGCGTGTTCTTTTGTGTGTGTGTGTGTGTGTGTGTGTGTTCTTTTCTCTGGGTACTCTGCTGGTTTCCTCCCACAGTGCATAAACATGCATGTTAAGTGGTCTTCAGGCCCAGGCCTCTCTGGCAAAAGAAATATGTGGTCTCAGTGGGATTAGCCTGGTTAATTAAAGGTTAATACTTAAAGGTAATTAGTATCACTCAGGCCTCTGTGAATAGCAGGTGGCCATCAGGACACTAAAGATCAGTCGATACACTGACGGTCCTCCGTTTGCATGTAAACAACAAGTTTTGGATGTCACTAGCAAACTGGTTGATCCATGATGAGAAGGTGCTGCTTATAAGAACACACCCAGAGGATCAAAAAAGGTGTTCAATACAGGATCAACTGGACTTTATTTGTTGCAGAAAACGTTTTGACTTCTGTCCAGAAGTCTTTTTCAATTCTGAATTGAAAAAACTGAAATCTGAACTGAACTGAAATCTCAGAATTGAAAAAGACTTCTGGACAGAAGTCGAAACGTTTTCTGCAACAAATAAAGTCCAGGATCCTGTATTGAACACCTTTTTTGATTTTATCATGTCCTGGACGACTGAGAATCTTCACCAGCACACCCAGAGGACCTGACTCAACCTTCGTCTGCTTTGATTATTGAGCATGAATCAGGAAATGTTTACAGACATTGAGAGCAAATTTAATGTCATAGTAGCTGAGATTTATTTCCTCACATACCTCAAGTGTTCACAAATTGCATGACATCACTATTGCAGAAGATTGATGATAATGCGATTTTTAAGGATCGACTAAAATGGCTATAACTCAATTATTTATCACAAGATGACATGAGTGGTGGCTGTCAATATGCATTCCTTCAAAGAATACTAGGCCTTTAGTTAGAAAATGTTTAGTATCCATCAAATCATAAGAATCCTTGCACTGATCAGTCACATATGCACTCTCTCAACACTTATTCACAGCAAGGGTAGAAAAAATGGTGTTTTGTTGACTGTTTTGAAAGACAAAGTGACAGTTTTATACACCTAAGAAGTGTGCAACAAAGTCAGTAAATAATCAACTATTACTCGACCACACACACATTCAAACGGACCCAACTCCTGGTGTATAAAGGGAGTGAACTTCAGGTTTGAAGGATGGATACGAGGTGACAGCACAAAGCAACTGAGCTGAAAGCCTGTGGAGAAAGACTGAAGAGGAGCATCTACCTGCAGCACAGGTCTGTGGCCTGACAGAGACTTGACTGGCACAGAGGGAACACAAAGGAGTCTGGACCCAGCCATCACCTCTTGGTACCACTGCTCTAAATCGAGCTTCTGAAGGTGAGGTTTACTGGCCTCAGACTGACCGGAAGAGACAGAGAGAGAAGAAACAAGAAGAAATGAAGGAGAAAAGACAGGGAAAAGACATAAAGCATTAGAAAGCATTCATAAGGACAAACACAAGAAAAAAGTGTTTCCCCTTCAGAAGCTGCCATTTTCACTTTCAACACTTTTCAACACATCAATGAGTGATGGACTGTGATTTATATCCTCTATAGTTAATATAATTTATGTTTTTTTTACTACTGTTGTATTGTTTTAATGATCTTATTGTTTTAACAGTTTTTAATTCTTTGTTTTATGTGTTTAAATGTTCTTTGATTTTACTTATACAGTACTCCCTTGCTACTTTGCGGTTTGCTTATTGCGCACTTGCTCTATCGCAGTTTTTCAAAATAAGATTGGCCATGACACCCAACTGGCTGATTGATGGATGAGCTGCTCGATCGTCATGGGATTTTTATTTACAATAAATTATTTTAAATTATTTAGCACCTCCTGCATCTTTGGGCAGCCCTTACTGCAAGATAAACTTCCTGCTGCAGCTGATCAGCTGTTCACCATGCAGAATGGAGAAGTGGGCGTGGCCAAGAACACTTGCAGGAGGCAAAGAACAGCAGAGGCAGGGAGCTGAAATCATGACATTCTGTGTCTTAGAGCGTTTAGAGTTTAGAAACATACTGAAAGAGTTTGGAAAGGGTTTAAAACACCTTTATACATATATATATATATATATATATATATATATATAATATATATATATATATATATATATATATATAATATATATATATATATATACAAGCCCAAAACCAGAAAAGTTGGCACGTTGTGCAAATCGCAAATAAAAACAGAATACAATGACTTGCAAATCTTTTTCAACCCATATTCAACTGAATAGAATGCAAAGACAATATATTTAATGTTCGAACGGAGAAACTTTATTTTGTTTTGCAAATAACCATTAACTTAGAATTCAATGGCAGCAACACATTGCAAAAAAGTTGGCACAGGGACATATTTACCACTGTGTTACATCGCCTTTCCTTTTAACAACACTCAGTAAACGTTTGGGAACTGAGGAGACCAATTTTTGAAGCTTTTCAGGTGGAATTCTTCCCCATTCTTGCTTGATGTACAGCTTAAGTTGTTCAACAGTCCGGGGTCTCCGTTGTCGTATTTTACGTTTCATAATGCGCCACACATTTTCAATGGGGGACAGGTCTGGACTGCAGGCAGGCCAGGGGAGGACCCGCACTCTTTTGCTACGAAGCCACGCTGTTGTAACACGTGCAGAATGTGGCTTGGCATTGTCTTGCTGAAATAAGCTGGGGCGTCCATGAAAAAGACGTCGCTTGGATGGCAGCATATGTTGCTCCAAAACCTGTATGTACCTTTCAGCATTAATGGTGCCTTCACAGATGTGTAAGTTACCCATGCCTTGGGCACTAATGCACCCCCATACCATCACAGATGCTGGCTTTTGAACTTTGCGCCTATAACAGTCCTGATGGTTCTTTTCCTCTTTGGTCCGTAAGACACGACGTCCACAGTTTCCAAAGACAATTTGAAATGTGGACTCATCAGACCACAGAACACTTTTCCACTTTGCATCAGTCCATCTCAGATGTGCTCGGGCCCAGCAAAGCCGGCGGCGTTTCTGGATCTTGTTGATGAATGGCTTTTGCTTTGCATAGTAGAGCTTTAACTTGCACTTACAGATGTAGCGACGAACTGTAGTTACTGACAGTGGTTTTCTGAAGTATTCCTGAGCCCATGTGGTGATATCTTTTACACACTGATGTCGGTTTTTGATGCAGTACCGCCTGAGGGATCGAAGGTCACGGGCATTCAATGTTGGTTTTCGGCCTTGCCCCTTACGTGTAGTGATTTCTCCAGATTCTCTGAACCTTTTGATGATATTACGGACCGTAGATGGTGAAATTCCTAAATTCCTTGCAATAGCTCGTTGAGAAAAGTTGTTCTTGAACTGTTCGACAATTTGCCCACGCATTTGTTCACAGAGTGGTGACCCTCGCCCCATCCTTCTATGTGGATGACTGAGCATGTCAAGGAAGCTGCTTTTATACCCAATCATGGCACCCACCTGTTCCCAATTTGCATGTTCACCTGTGGGATATTCCAAATAAGTGTTTGATGAGCATTCCTCAAATTTCTCTGTCTTCTTTGTCACTTGTGCC
>JBBPBX010079174.1:0-16447 GCA_038048925.1 Garcialebias charrua
CACAAAGCAGATCACATTAGTGAAATGGCCCACCTGTCTTTTTCCACTGTTGTTATCATTGTTGCAGAAATCATCTTTAGATCTCCCCCTCCCTCCACACAGCCCCAATTAATCTACATAGGTAATGTAGGTCAGAGCATCCCTGATGCATCCTTACATTTCTATGCTGATGACACAGTTGTTTATTGTCGAGCTAAAACAGCTGCTAAGGCTTTCCAGTTTTTGCAATCTGCTTTTGACATCATCCAGTCAGATTTGTTCCATCTCAAACTTGTCCTAAATGCTGATAAAACCAAAGGGATGCTTTTTTCAAATAGGAAGTCGGTCCCAGCAGTTCTTCCTCTGATTTTATCCTCAAATGGTGTCCCTATTGAGTTTGTTGATTCCTATAAATATTTGGGTATCCTGGTCGATTCGCATCTCTCTTTTAAACTCCACGTGGAAAACCTAGTGAAGAAACTGAAAGTTAAACTGGGTTTCTTTTTCAGAAACAGATCATGTCTAACACTGAATGCTAGGAAACGCCTTGTATCTGTGACTTTCCTTCCCTCCATTGATTACGGTGACATTCTCTACATGAATGCTCCTACAAGCACCCTGCAGATGTTGGATGTTGTCTATCATGGTGCACTAAGATTCATAACTGGTTGTGATTATCGTACCCACCACTGCACCCTGTATTCACTGGTTAACTGGACATCATTAACCTCACGCAGACTCTTCCACTGGTACATTTTCATCTTTAAATCACTTCTTGGTCTGCTGCCCTCATACATCTCCTCCTACATGTCTTTACGTGAGTGCAGCTACAGCGTGCGCTCTCAGGACATGATTACCTGCAGTGTTCCGTCAGTGAGAACTGAACCTGGCAAAAGGGCCTTCTCATACTCCGCTCCTGCTTCCTGGAATCTATTAAAAAGCTAAGTCTGGTCTTCTGGACATAAAAAAAAACCCAAAACAAAACAAAGCAAAAAAAATAGTAGAAACGTTTCGTCTTTCGTCCGAAAGACTTCCTCAGTCTGAGATGCTGTATTCAGCTCAGTCTTATGCCAGGTTTCCGCTAAACGCATCAAAACGCTCCCAACACACCGTGTTTGCTGCTTGTCAACAGACGTCTGTTTCCACCGAACGTGTCTGCAGACGCGCAGTGGGAGGAGCGTCTGGCTCCCTTCCCGGTCAGATATGTGTTGTTTTTCTGTGCACCGAGCAGATAAAATCAGCTTCACGTGAGCCTCGTTACTACTTGAGTGGGTTTTCTACGAGCCGAACTGCAGCTCCAAAAGTCTTTGTTGAGATTAAAACGTTTTTTTTTTTTATGTTTGGGGTGATCGTACGCTCGAGTGGACAGCAGCAACTTTAAAAATGCCAGGTTTCCTACCGGAGGCTGTTTTCGCCACGGAGGCTCGACGGGGTAAGTTTAAAAAGTCCACAGAAAGTCCCGTCGTCGTTGCGTCATCACATAGCAGAGTCTCTCCCGATTGGTTGCTGCGACGCGGCGAGCAGCAGAAGCAAGAATATTCTTGCTTCTGCTGCTCGCTGGCTCGGCTGCTGCGGACGCACGCGTGCGTGGAAAGGGACTGCCGGGCGCTGCTGCGCTGCTTGAAATGCTGAAGACGCGCCGCGTCACGCTGCGCCGCGCCAAGATACCCGGCCACATAGACTTTCAATGTAAAGTGGCTGCTTCGGAGGCGCGAAAACCGTTTGGTGGAAACCCGGCATTATAAATAGCACCCTCTCGCAGTGGATCAACCAGTTAGCTGATGACAGCTGAAACCAGCTGCTCACATGATCAAGGAGGACCATCAGCCTAACGATGGATCATTAGCACCCTGATGGTTATTTGCTATTCACAGAGGGCTGGGTGATACTAGCAATAACAGCATCCTGGAATATCTTACAAAAACATCTGAAGCTCTCGGCCTTGACCTCTCTTAATGGCTTTAAGAATCTGTTGGAATCCTGGCAAAAACCAATGCAGACATGTTCCTGTTTTTGATTTTCTACATCTACCTTATAATCTGTCTGATGATCTGGTAATCAATGTTTTGCTACTTTGATATCTTTGTTTTAACTTGTTAAAAAAAAAACTGTATTTCTCTCTTATGTTAGTCTATTGTTGATTGTTCAAGGAAATTCTACTGTTGCTGTTGTCATCATTCTTTAGTTTGTAGACAGGTCCCTCTTGTAAATGAGTCCTCGAGGCTCAATGAGATTAACCTGCCTAAATAAAGGTTGAATGAATTGTCCACCATCAGCATCTCTTCACACAATTTTTCATCCGATCATGCTCATTCACTGATATTCAGTCCCACAATAAATTCATTACTTCAATGTCATTACACTTTGTATCCAAGGAGCCACAGTCCTCATCATTCTTGTAAATCTCCCCAGCCTGTACACACTCCCACCCTCTGTCCACAGAATTATAATTCACGTAGGCTGCATGGATGCATCCTGTCATCACTCCAAAACCACCAGAAGTGAGTTGAACAAACTTCTGGAATTTCTCAACACCTGTGGCAAATAAGAGTTTTTGATCTGTAGGACGAAACTTATGTTCTTGCAAATAATTTTTTTCTGAGGAATTACATAAGTTTTTATGACATTCTGTGTATGTATATACAGGTAGTCCTCGGGTTACGACGGTCTCGAGTTACGACGTTTCATGGTTACGTCACACATCTCCCATAAAAAATAAAGAAATAAAATAAAATATATTTTGAAATGCCGAGTTCCGGTTTTACTTCCGGTTTTGACGGCAGAAGCAGCAAGCGCTCAGTAGAAAAATACAGGGCAGGACCTTATTGTTTGGACCGGCAGACCGGACTGGACCGAGGCAGAGGTGGCTAAAGTCTGGTCCTCTGGGAAGAGGAGGGACAAGCTAACATGCTAACAGACCTTACTGTAAACTCTGGGCCGCGCGAAGCAGTGGAAAAGTACAGGCAGAGCTGCAGAGCTTGGAGGAACAATGAGCTAACATGCTAACAGACAGAGGAAGACTACACCAGCTCCCAGTAGGAAATTAACTCTTTTTTTCCTTCATTATGGCTCCAAATGTACCGTATGTGTTTTTTGATAATTATGTAGGGTACTGTGTTAGGATAGGCTAAGTGCTTGGTAAAATACAGTACATTGTACGTATAAGGTGCAGTTTGTACGTATGTTCCGACTTACGTCGAAATTCGAGTTACGACGGCGCGAAGGAACGGAACGCCATCGTAAGTCGAGGACTACCTGACCACGCTCATTCACTGATATTCAGTCCCACAATAAATCCATTACTTCAATGTCATTACACTTTGCATCCAAGGAGCCACAGTCCTCATCATTCTTGTAAAACTCCCCAGCCTGCACACACTCCCACCCTCTGTCCACAGAATTATAATTCACGTAGGCTGCATGGATGCATCCTGTCATCACTCCAAAACCAAAAGAACTGAGTTGAACAAATTTCTGGAATTTCTCAACATCTGTGGCAAATAAGAGTTCATAATCTGTAGGACAAAACTTATGTTCTGGCAAATTATTTTTTTCCCTGAGGAATTACTTAAGTTTTTATTACATTCTGTGTATGTATATATATCACAGTAAAACCACTTAAAATATTATTTTGGATAAAACTTGTTGATGGCATCATGAGTTTTTGTTTGTTGTTAGAGCATTCTGATAAGTGGACAGTATTGAAGTGACTGTTCTGATGATATGTCAAGAAATAAACTAATATACCAGACATTTTCTATTTCTGAATTCCTGGATATTTTGGTGTAGCGGAGTGCATTTTCTAGTTGAAACTGAACGCATCGTGATGCTGTAACAAGCTGTGAAGAAGAGCAAGATTTTAAATATCTGAATGACTTGATTTGACTGCACACACTTCACGTTAGACTGCAGTAAATAAATACATACCTGTGTAACCCTGATGTTTGGTTTGATACCAGTGAACTGATGAATCGCTCACCCAGGAACTCTTCTCAGCTTCACAACATTTATTAACACGAACTTCATCTGTAACAGAAAAAAAACATGTGGTTGGTGGTGGTCTGACATGTAGCTCCTGCCCCAACTCTGAGAACGTGCACACAAACACTATGAATTACGGTAACCTTTGCGAGTTTTCAAAATAAAAGCTGTTAATGACATCATACTTGCTGTTGTTACAAAATTATGTGTGGATGATTAATTTATATTATTATTTATTATATAATATGAAAACTGTTGCCATGAGGGAAAATGTACAGATCAATCAAGACAAGAACAAACAGATTTAAATATAGTTTTTATCTGTCCACCATTACTGAACTTAACAAAATCTGTAATAAAAACTGAATAAGGGACAACTGGTGTAATATCAATCTGCTTGTGTTACACATTTGGAGTGTTTCAAACCTGTTATTAACTTTAATACAGGTTATACTTTTATATTTTACAGTTTTTACTTTTGTTCTGGGAAGCAAACCCAGATTTCACTGTATTCATGTGCAATGATAATAAAGGTCTCTTCTATTCTATTTTGCAGCAGGTTTTGAATTGTCTTCTGCTGAACTTGATCCACCACAAAGACTGTGTGGTTCACAGAGTTTCTGCACAAATCAAAATATGAAACTTTAAATTAAAATGTTCTCAGAGAACAATAAGTATAATTTTTATACACACTAACCAGAAACCTCCAGTGATTTTGGTCGACATGGACAAATAACACAAAGCTCTTGTAATTCTCAAAATTTACCAGTAAAAAGAAACACTTGATGTTAAAATGCTATAAATGTCATTTCTGAAATTAATGTACAATTTTAACTGTTATTTTTCCAAATGGTTATTGTCACTTAAAAATATTAAACATATAAATTATTTTAAATTAAACATTCCTGTTTTTACTTGAACTATGTTGCATTTCAATGAGACAAACTTTCTGCACAGTAATGATGTGATTTGTGGTAAAGTCGTACTTACCCTCACTGTTTCTACAACATCCTGAAGAACGAGCAACAAACACAGCAACTTAGGGAAAATTACATGGAAAATGTCCAACTTTGGAGGGCCTTTATTTTGAAATTCCACATGAGATCTTGGTGACATTTGGTGAGCAACATCTGGAGATGTTCTACAGTCAGCCTGAAGTGAGACTGGTCACTGGAAACTAAGAGTTTTGTTTTAATATTAATGGAAACTTCAGGGAAAACAATTGAACATTCTCACATAATGAACATACAAATAACCACAAAACAGAGACAAAAGTTAAATATTATGGATCCATATTCACAGGAGGACATTAAAAATCATTTCTGAACATAGACCAGCAAGAATGACTTCAATCATCTAGTCTAAACATGAAAAACACATCTTAGTGTGCCATCTACCCGTCTGCTTTCTGGGACCCTGAGCAGCTTTGATGAAGTTGTTCAGAGTGAGGTGGAGACCATCCTCAAGAAAATGAAGCCTTCATCCTGCGCCCTGGATCCCTTCCCCTCGTCTCTCATAAAATCCAATCACTCTGCAATAAGCCCATTAATCACACAAATAATAAACAAGTCTCTACAATCTGGTCATGTTCCATTGCCTCTAAAAACTGCCATCATTAGGCCTCTTCTGAAAAAATCTAATTTGGATCCCGACAATTTTTCTAACTACCGCCCAATTTCCCACCTCCCATTTCTGTCCAAAGTGCTGGAGAAAGCAGTTGCTGCTCAGCTGCAGGACCACCTACAACAACACTCTCTGTATGAGAAGTTCCAGTCTGGATTCAGAGCAGCTCACAGTACTGAGACTGCACTGCTGAGAGTAACAAATGATGTCCTCATGGCTGCTGACACTGGTTCTCCCTCCATCCTTGTCCTCCTTGACCTCACTGCAGCCTTCGACACTGTGGACCATAATATCCTCCTCCACCGTCTTCATGTGGAGGTCGGTCTCTGTGACACTGTCCTGGACTGGTTCAATTCTTTCCTCTCCAATAGGCTGGAATGTGTTAGCCTTGGCAATGCCACTTCCCAGACAGTCGGTGTCTCCTGTGGTGTCCCTCAGGGGTCAGTTCTGGGGCCCCTGCTGTTTTCCCTCTACATGCTGCCTTTAGGTCAAATTATTAATCAGTTCAACATTTCTTTTCACTGCTATGCCGACGACACACAGCTTTACATCAGGACTGGAACATCATCATCATTAGGGGTGGGCCATATCGTCTCGTTTACGATAATACCGGTGGATTTTTTGACACCGGTGAAAAAAATTATATCGCGGCATCCTATGATGACGTCATTTGACTGCGTCACTTTGCGATAACGGTGGTTTTGTGGAGGAACGCGGACCGCGTGAAGCAGCAGACAGCAGCCGGTGTTCCGTGGAGACTGCCTTCATGTGGAGATGCCCTACATTTTGTTAATACGCATGCGCGCGCACACCGCGAGGAGGAGGAACGAGCTAGCATTAGCCTCATAGTTGCATCGTAGCTTCACCGGGCAGCCGGCTTTGTGCGATCAGAGGTCCCTGGAGCTCGCCTCGATGTCGGACTGGAAGCCGAAGACATCGGGGGGCAACGAGCTAACTTGGAATAATAAAGCCGACAACCTTTTAGGAGGTGCGTGCAGCTAAACCGGACTGCCCGGAGCTGCGGGTTTGGGGGCTAAAATGCTAACAGCTGAACGCGGCGCGCACAGACTGCGGCGTCGGTAAGTTATTAAAACTTTTTCTGTCTCCAACTGTATGAAGTTAGGATACTAACAGTCCTTCTGTAAAGGGTTTAAACTGCGTGGTGCTACAGAAAGCTGCGAAGCTCAGACGTAACGCAGCGGTGCTAACAACTGGAGCTAACAGCTGGAGCTAACAGCTGGAGCTAACAGCAAACTGATGACAGAAGCTGCCGCTTAAAGTAAGAAATTATTATTTTTATTTACTGTATGCTCTTTTAAAATGTGTTAAAGTGTTAGAATAGTCATTACCGCACACCTCAGTGGCGGCTGGTGCGGTATATATATTTTTGCTTGTTAAATATGAATATTTTTTTTGTATTCTGGTGACTGTTGTGAAATATCGTCTGATATCGTTATCGGGGTATTTCAAAAAATATATCGTGATATCATTTTTTGGTAATATCGCCCACCCCTAATCATCATCCCTATCTCCGTCTTCACTCACTGTTCTCTCTGCCTGCCTGGAGGAAATAAAGGCATGGATGAATCAGAACTTTCTTCAATTAAACTGCTCGAAGACTGAGGCCATATTGATTGGCACCCCTCACCAGATACAAACATCAACTTTAACAACAATCTCCTTCTCTGGTCAAGACATCCCCCTCTCCACCTCTGTTACAAATCTTGGAATAAAAATGGACTCTCATCTTACATTTGAAAATCACATTAAGCATCTGTTTAAAACCTGCTTCTTCCATCTTCGAAACATCTCCAGACTTCGCCCATCTCTGACTTTTCCTGATGCTGAGAAACTCGTCCATGCCTTTGTCTCCTCCAGGCTCGACTACTGCAACTCCCTGTTTATTGGTATCCCTGGCAAAAACCTTCAGAAACTTCAATACATTCAAAACAGTGCAGCAAGGATTCTGTTGAGAGTTCGTAAATTTGAACATATTACACCCATTCTCCATAACCTCCATTGGCTTCCTGTCACCTACAGAATTCAGTACAAAACTGCTCTCATTACCCATCAATGCTTGCACGGCACTTCACCTGACTATCTAAAGGACATTCTTGCACCATATTCATCCACCCGGTCTCTACGATCACAGAACAGTAATTTACTTCATATTCCTCGGACCAAATTGAGGACCATGGGAGACCGAGCATTCTGTGTGGCTGCCCCCCGCCTGTGGAACTCCCTCCCTGACGACCTGAGAGCTCCACAGTCACTGGTTGACTTTAAAAGCAGCATAAAGACCTTTCTTTTTAAGCAAGCCTATTCTGCCTCCACATGATTTTATCTTTGATCTTAGCTGATATCATTATTGATTTTACTTGATTTTATCACTTGTTTTATTTTATTTATTTTTTAAGCAAGCCTAATCTGCATCACATGATTTTATCTTTGATCTTAGTCGATATTATTATTGATTTTATTTGATTTTATCACTTATTTTATTTTGATCTTTGCTTTTTTACACTTTGTAGCACTTTGAGATTTTTATTAATGAAAAGTGCATTATAAATGAAATTCATTATTATTATTATTATTATTATTAAGTTTTTTATTTATTTAACTTAGCAACACAAAAAGTTCTCTACTCTTTGGATATGGAGGCGACATTCAAACTTTTAGTGGAAACAGCTGAGCAGGAATGTTGGTCCCATTACAGCTTCCAGTGCTAACATGTGTTTTATGTACAGAGTTTGTACCAACAGGAGACACACATCAGCTTTTATTTTGAAAGAACCTCGCAAGCGTGACTATCTAATTCATGGTGTTAGCGCGTGCACAACCAAACCGCGTGAGCGCTGACTTTTAGAAGTGGAGGCTGCTGGACCGAAGTATAATATTGAACAATTTTACTAGAAATTACAACCATACCTGTTAGAGAACAAACATGTGGTTGGTGGAGGTCTGACGTGAAGCTCCTGCTCCTACACAGAAAAACACACACACAGTCACGAGACTAGATTATCCAAGCACGCGACAACGAGACGTAGCTGCTAACAGCTACACATGCTAACAGCTACACATGCTAACAGCTACACATGCTAACAGCTACACATGCTAACAGCTACACATGCTAACAGCTACACATGCTAACAGCTACACATGCTAACAGCTACACATGCTAACAGCTACACATGCTAACAGCTACAGATGCCAACAGCTACAGACGTTAACAGCTACAGATGTTAACAGCTACTAGGGATGCGCGATATAACCGGTACACGGTATAAACGATATAAATTTAGCCTACGATAGAGATCTGTCTTCTACCGGCTAACCGCAAAATCAGAGTTGTCAGATTTAATCGTTACTTTTTTAGTTTAAAACTGTGCATCAGTGGTGTTGAAGTGTACAAACAGAGTTGTCAGAGTTAATCGATACTTTTTTTGTGTTCAAAACTGTGCGTAAGTGGTGTTTAAAGTCTTTTCTTCGAGTGCTAATAGCGAAGCTACAAGCTAACTTTGTCCGGCTTGCCGTTGTGTTGCCATCGGACGCATGCGCAAAACGCTGTGTTCCGTCGAAAGTTTTTTTTTTTGTCGAAAGTTAAAGTAAGCGTTGGTCAGCTTTAAATCAGAGTTGTCAGATTTAATCTTTACTTTTTTTAGTTTAAAACTGTGTGTAAGTGGTGTTAAAGTCTTTTCTTCGAGCGCTAAGTATCGAAGCTATAAGCTAACTTCGTCCGGCTTGCCGTAGTTTTCCCATATACGGACGCATGCGCAAAACGGTGCGTTGCGTCGAAAGGTTTTTTTTGGTCTAAAGTTAAAGTAAACGTTGGTCAGCTTTAGAGAAACCTGCTCTCTGATCTGTGAACAGACGCTGTGTTGTGTGATTTTACTGCGAGACCCTCTGGTCAAAGCCACAGATATAGCAGTTTTCAAAATAAATTATAGCAAAAGGACACCCTATGCTTTTTTTTATTTATTTCTATAACAAGTTTTATTCCAAAAACATATTGCGATATATATCGTTATCGCCACCCTTCACAATACATATCGTGATATGAATTTTAGGCCTTATCGCACATTCCTAACAGCTACAGATGTTAACAGCTACAGACGTTAACAGCTACAGATGTTAAAAGCTACAGATGGTAACAGCTACAGATAATAACAGCTACAGATGTTAACCGCTACAGTCGTTAACAGCTACAGATGTTAACCGCTACCGACGTTAAAGGTTCAGTCTGCAGTTTCTGTAGAACATCAGCACTTAGAAAAAATTTCAACAAGCAAAGCATTCTGATCCCTCCCCCTCAGAGCCATATATGGCTCTGCCCCCTTGTGGTCTGTTAAAATTCAAATTCAAGCTCTGTTTTTATTGGCTGATTCAAATTCAAGCTCGGTTTTTATTGGCTGGTTACAAACTTTGTTTTTATTGGCTGGAAAATGGCGGGTCACTTTTTCTTTTTAGAAATGCTTATTTACCACCTGGAGAAGCAAGGGGACAATATTTTTTTTTTGTTTTTTTCAGAGATTACTTCTCTAACATCAATCTAGTGACAGAGTGAAGAAATATGTTAAAAATATATTGTTAGAAAAGTTACATATAGCAGCTTTAACAGCTACAGATGCTAAAAACTACAGATGTTAACAGCTACAGACGCTAACAGCTACAGATGTTAACAGCTACAGATGTTAACAGTTACAGATGTTAACAGCTACAGATGTTAGCAGCTACAGATGTTAGCAGCTACAGATGTTAGCAGCTACAGATGTTAACAGTTACAGATGCTAACAGCTACAGATGTTAACAGCTACAGATGTTAACAGCTACAGATGTTAACAGCTACAGATGTTAACAGCTAGATACGTTAACAGCTACAGACGTTAACAGCGACAAATGTTAGCAGCTATAGATGTTAGCAGCTACAGATGTTAACAGCTACAGATGTTAACAGTTACAGATGCTAACAGCTACAGATGTTAACAGCTACAGATGTTAACAGCTACAGATCAGCAAGGATTGAGCTTGCTGTCTCTCCTACAGATGTTAACAGCTAGAGATGTTAACAGCTACAGACGTTAACAGCTACAGATGTTAACAGCTAGAGATGTTAACAGCTACAGACGTTAACAGCTACAGATGTTAACAGCTAGAGATGTTAACAGCTACAGATGTTAACAGCTACACATGCTGACAGCTACAGATGTTAACAGCTACACATGCTAACAGCTACAGATGTTAACAGTTACAGATGCTAACAGCTACAGATGTTAACAGCTACAGATGTTATTAGCTACAGATGTTAACAGCTACAGATGTTAACAGCTAGATACGTTAACAGCTACAGACGTTAACAGCGACAAATGTTAGCAGCTATAGATGTTAGCAGCTACAGATGTTAACAGCTACAGATGTTAACAGTTACAGATGCTAACAGCTACAGATGTTAACAGCTACAGATGTTAACAGCTACAGATCAGCAAGGATTGAGCTTGCTGTCTCTCCTACAGATGTTAACAGCTAGAGATGTTAACAGCTACAGACGTTAACAGCTACAGATGTTAACAACTAGAGATGTTAACAGCTACAGACGTTAACAGCTACAGATGTTAACAGCTAGAGATGTTAACAGCTACAGATGTTAACAGCTACACATGCTGACAGCTACAGATGTTAACAGCTACACATGCTAACAGCTACAGATGTTAACAGCTACACATGCTAACAGCTACAGATGTTAACAGCTACACATGCTAACAGCTACACATGCTAACAGCTACACATGCTAACAGCTACAGACGCTAACAGCTACAGATGCTAACAGCTACAGATGTTAACAGCTACACATGCTAATGTAGCAGGATGACCTGCGGTCATTGAATGCACCATACATGTAGAGATGTGATTGGTGGGTCTGGGGCTACTTCCGGTATAAAAAGGGGTAGTCCTCATTGATTAACACACGTCATCCGTGCTGGCTGTGTCGCGCTAGCTGTACGAGTTTCCTGTTTCCCTCTGCTGTTGAGGTGGAACACAGTGAGTACTGAAGCGCCAGTTTTTCTGTTTCTTACTCATTTCAGATTTTAATTCATATTTAAGACATAAGACATAAGACATAAGAAGGTTTATTGACATTGCATCAATTTTCACCAATACAACGTAAATATGTAGTTACAGTCATCCAGGAGAGAGAATGAGTGCAAAAAAGCTGCAGCTCAACAAAGCACATGACATGTTTATCAACACATGATATGTTTATCAACACATGATATACTTATAGCGCGGCCGCTCATCTGTCCCCAGATGAAGGTCAAAAGCAGGAAAACAGGCAAAGACACGGGGTTTTACAGCATTGATATTAAAAAAAGATGAATCACATTTTGTCTTCAAGACACCGCGTGATCCAGTAAAAACCATATCAAAAAGCACATTTAGTTACAATAACAAATGGAGAGACGGCAGGCAAGGAGATAAGTCTGTGAGTAATTTCAGACAAACACAGAGTTCAGCAGATGTGCAGCTGGGTGTTATCTGAGGCTTCACAGAAATCTCTGGGGGGGGGGGGGGCAGCAGGTTTCTTCAGCTCCTCGCTCCCAGGAGAATGGCTTCCGACAGCCTACTTTTCAAGGACATGTACAGAAGCCAGATAATATTCTTGTTTGTTATCCAATAGACCACAGTGTTCTTTTCCACTGCCGCCATCAAGTCTGTGGTGCTGTTTCATGGCCGAAAAAAATCCAAATATGTGGTTCCGCTCCTCTCCGCTCTATGAGCTCCCATCTGTCCCTTGATTGATCCGGGGTGGCTGTAAACAAGTCCCAAAACGCACAGCAGGTCCGCGGTGATCCACCACCGCTCCAAGCGAGCGATTGAGCTCATACAACAGCTGGGATGAGGAGCTCACGGCCCGGTTCAGAGAATTCCTTGTCATCTCCATCTTCACTCACTGCCCTCTCTGCCTGCCTGGAGGCAATTAGGGCATGGATGAATCAGAACTTTCTTCAATTAAACTGCTCCAAGACCGAGGCCATACTGATTGGCACCCCTCACCAGGTACAGACATCTACTATAACAACACTTTCCTTTTCTGGACAAGACATCCCCCTCTCCACCTCTGTTACTAATCTTGGAATAAAAATGGACTCCAATCTTACATTTGAAAATCACATTAAGCTTCTGTTTAAAACTTGCTTCTTCCATCTTCGAAACATCTCTAGACTTCGCCCATCCCTAACTTTTTCCGATGCTGAGAAGCTCGTCCATGCTTTTGTCTCCTCCAGGCTCGACTACTGCAACTCCCTGTTTATTGGAATCCCTGGCAAAAACCTTCAGAAACTTCAATATATTCAAAACAGTGCTGCAAGGATCTTGTTGCGAGTTCGTAAATTTGAACATATTACGCCCATTCTTCATAACCTTCATTGGCTTCCTGTCGCCTACAGAATTCAGTACAAAACTGCTCTCATTACACATCAATGCTTACATGGAGCTTCACCAGATTATCTGAAGGATATTCTTATTCCACACTCATCCACCCGGTCGCTGCGGTCACAGAACAGTAATCTCCTTCACATTCCGAGAACCAAATTAAGGACCATGGGAGACCGGGCTTTCAGTGTGGCTGCCCCCCGCCTGTGGAACTCTCTTCCTGACTGTCTGAGGGTCCCACAGTCTGTGGTTGACTTTAAGAGCGGCTTGAAGACCTTTCTTTTCAACCGAGCATACTCTGCCTCCTCATGATTCTACTTTTGATCTTAGTTGATACTGTTATTGATTTTACTTGTTTTATTACTTGTTTTATTGACATTTAATTTCTGTTGCACCTTGTAGCACTTTGAGATTTTCATTAATGAAAAGTGCGTTATAAATTGAATTCATTATTATTATTATTATTATTAATTTTGCTGATCAGGCAGTGCCGACAGCGCGCTGATAGCTGCCGAAGCCTCCCTCAGTTTCCAGTAACAAACAACTCCGCTTACGCCAAAAAACAGAGCAGTTGCTACCAATAATCCAATAATCCACAAATCCTCCACGTCCTCGACACTTAAGACGGTCAGACACATGGGCTGCCACTGACCCCACGAGTCCAGCACGTATCCAGCCGCGTGTGTGTCGGAGGGACAGACAGCTTCTCCTGGCACGGTCCGCTTCGTGGAAAAAATCTTATCCATTGAAGAAACAGCCCAATTTATTAATTCCATATTGGTTCGAGTGAGCGCTGAAGGGTCGCAGACGAGACGAAAAGCAAGCAGGGAGTAGGAAAAACTTAGGGAGGGAAGAGCAGAAAGATATGCGACCTGCCTTGCCGAGTGCCGGAAGAAGAATGTTTGGTAGCTGCTGCTGTTTGTCCTTTGGCGACAGTCTGCCTCCTGTTTTGTTCGTGGCCGTGTGTCTACTGTGGTCTGGACTGTCCCGACTGGTTCTGCCCCGCTCCGGGTCGTCCCTCGCCTGCCGGCTGGTCCTGGGACTGTTTGGCGCCTGCTGTCTGGACGGCGTGGCGTGGGCTACGTCACGCGTCCTGCAGGCCGAGCTGAGCCGACTGATGCCAGCTCAACCACTCACACAGGCGTCGGTTTGAGTGGCGTCTCTTTGGGAGCAACGGATCTCACCAGGGTGGACTCTGGATCACTGAGAGAGACTGTGTGTGGGTTTTTCCCCTTTTAACATATTACTGTATTGCACTTTTATTCTGGATTGAGTTTTAACTGTCTTTTTAAACTGTAAATATTTTAAATTTAGGATTTTAGCCTTTTTAAACTGTAAATATTTTAAACTTAGGATTTTATTTATTTAATTAAACTACTGTGCAATCTATTGGTGTCTGTGTGAACTTGTCTCTGCCTCATCTGCAACGGGTCTATGTGCCTTAAGGGTAATTTTTAGTAAAGTTTTTAACCAAATTCACTTATTTTATTAAAAATAGATTTATTTATTTTTTAAATTAAAGTTCCCTATTTTTAATCAATACCCGTCCGGCTACACTATGCTAACAGCTACAGATGATAACAGCTACACATGCTAACAGCTACACATGCTAACAGCTACACACGCTAACAACTACAGATGCTAACAGCTACACATGCTAACAGAGTGATAACTCTCTTAACTTCCTCTCCACAGACAAGAAGCTGCAGTGTTACAAGCCTCTGGCAGCAGCAGCTTGGAACTAAATCACAGAATAAAGTATTTGACTCACGAGAAGTCTTTTTTCATTAGTAATTGAAATAAATCACGGAGCTAAATCCAGACGTAGCTTCTCATCAGAAGGAAACTCTGTATCTTGTAGCTTCCTTTGTTTCTCTGCTGTAAACCTTGGAGGGTGTCACGGGCAGAGGTGGAAACTCTGCTTCCATCCCCTCATCAACATCTGGGCTAATATAATCATGCATGCTGGCAGCGGTCGAACTTTTAGATCCAGCTAGCTTGTTGTTAGCTACGCTAGCGGTGGATAGTTTGCTGGACTCGTGTTTTCTTCTTTCTGCACCTTCACATCACTCTACAGTGTCTATACACTTATTATGGTACCTTGTCAGCAGAATGTCTCCTTGTAGCAAACAACTCCCTTTAATATATGAAAATGTGTCGGTTGAATATCAGAGCTCCCACATTGCGTCCGTTTAGAGCACCATCTTGAACAACTCCTCATCACGAAGGAAAACAAAGAGGCCGAGCTGGTGACGTCATGTCCACATATTTACCAGCAGCCACCACCAGGGGGTGTTTTTTCTATAAAAAAAATAAATAAATAAAAAATAAAATAAAAATAAACCACCAGGGGGTATCGTCACTACACAAACAAAACGAACCTGGATTACATGGAAAACAGGATCTAAACAGTTTCCACAAAGATTAAAAGAAAGATTTCTAATAACTACTAGATAAACTTTTCTGCAAAACAAGAAAAATATTATAAATATGGTGCATTTTGATCAAATTAATTAAACAACAACCCTGTTACGATCAAAAAAGGCGTTCAATACAAGAACAACTGGACTTTATTTGTGTCCTTTATGAATGCAGCCAAATAAAGTCCAGTTGTTTGCTGGTGAAGATTCTCAGTCATCCAGGACATGATAAATCAAAAAGGCGTTCAATTCAAGATCAACTGGACTTTATTTGTAACAGAAGACGTTTCGCTTCTCATCCGAGGAGCTTTATCAATTCAATGAACTAGACTGTGTGTGCGTGTGGATTTATAACAGGAGTCACGCACCATCATCCATCACCATCCATCACCATCATAAATCCACACGCACACACAGTCTAGTTCATTGAATTGATAAAGCTCCTCGGATGAGAAGCGAAACGTCTTCTGTTACAAATAAAGTCCAGTTGTTCTTGTAATGAACACCTTTTTTGATTTTATCATGTCCCGGATGACTGAGAATCTTCCCCAGCACAACCCTGTTACACAACATTGGTAGTTGTGAAAGAACAATTTGGTGCATTACCACAAACTGGTGAGGAGTTGGACTGAAACAAACAAACAAACAAACAAACAAACAAATTAATTATTATTTTACAGGTTTGACTCAAACTTGATCTGATCTTAGTCTAAAAGAAAGATGAAAGGTGGCGGGCCATGCATTATTTCAAGGACTGCCAGGCCTTTAATTGTGTCCAGCATCAGAACAGCTGAAGTGAACAGGAGAGGACAAACATGTCTCCTGTTTCTGCAGATGTTCAGCTGACCAACATCTGGCTGCAGTGGAGAAACGTTCAGGAAGTAGAAACTAATTCTCTCCTGCTGCCTCATGTATCAACGGTGCGTACGCACAAAAACCTTGCATACGCCATTTTCCACGCAAAACTCCGTATGTATCAAAACAGAACTGAACGTGGAAATGTGCGCAGCCCCACA
>JBBPBX010079175.1:0-16447 GCA_038048925.1 Garcialebias charrua
AACATGTTCTAAACACACAATTAAAGCAAAATCTTCACTAGATAAAGAATACCACTATGCCTTAGCAACAATCCCAAGGAAATCCACAACAGACAAGAACCCATGAAACCAGCACCATGAAGAAATGGCACAATGAAAATAAGAACCTAACAACTCAGAACATGCAAATGACTGAACAAGACTTCCCAATACTTTACACCCGTTTCAAGCTTATGTAACTCACAAGGCAATGCTTTCTTGGAAAAGCCAAGAAATGGCTTGACCTGTATGTGTCACACTTTACAATAAACTACAATGCTGCCAGGAAGTGACATTGCTTTCTCCTTCCATAGGCATCTGAATGTACTTCATTTTGGTGGAGAGCATTGTTCATTGAATGCTTTTAGCAACAAACCTGAATAAACTTTCAACACAAAAGTCCAAAACCCTAATGTGCCACAGGCACAATTTTAATGTTGCACTCTTCTGTTGAAATTTGGGCCTGGAATGAAACATAAGAGCTTGTTCTGGTTCTCCTGCAGAGTTGGTCATAGTAGGACCATGCTAAACATGGTTTGTTCTTCAGTCTATAATCCTACATTATGTTTTATTGTATTCTTTGCTGACAGAAATGCAATGGGTACAAGCAAAATAATGTTATGTTCTCCAGCAATAGAAAAATGTAAGATACAATTGCTCAAACTCTAAATACCCTAAGCGAGAAACAGAAACCATTGTCAATATCCCAAAAAGCAGTGTCAGGCAATTACGTTGCCACCTAAAAGGAGTCCATAGTTGAGCCAGTGATCAAATTTAGTTCCTACTATCCAGGGCTAAAATTTGTTTGCATGTATGTTATGGTTTTGATACTGAAAATGTAGTTCCTCGGAAATGTAGTCTTTAGTTAAAACTTACACCAGAAGGACAGGCGTTGTCAGCCTATAATAATACCTGCCGTACCCATTCACAAACAGAGATGATAGACAATCAAATCAAGTGAAGGCAAAGCATTGCCATCAAACAAGAGAAGATGGGCAGTAAAAGTGGCTTCTCTCTCTCCCTTGTGATTGCAGGGGTATAGCTTGGTACATGAGTGGATCCGTGTTGAAGTCTACTGTATTGACAATGCGAATAAGCCCACGTAATATACAAAAGGTTGTTTGATTTCAGTTTCACTGTGCTTTTCTGAATCGTTTCCAGTACTAATGAAGGCAAGCATAGATTCTAGAGATTTGACTGATGCACAGTCACGTGTGTGCATATCTCTGAACAGTTGCATTGGTGGTTCAGTGGTAGAATTCTCGTTTGCCATGCGGGAGACCCGGGTTCGATTCCCGGCCAATGCATAGGAGTATACAATCTGTGGTTGCATATCTCTTGTGGAATCCACGTGCGTTGCAAGCATATGTCGGCACATTTCCTCTGATATAATATCAGAGTTTTTTTCCTGATATTTTTAGAACCAGAATTGAAACCATGATGGCTTGGGTTGATTAAGAGCATGGCCATTAAAAGCATGCTTTAACTGCTCCCCGTCGGGGAATTGAACCCCGGTCTCCCGCGTGACAGGCGGGGATCAGGTGAGAGTGGGCGGGGCAGGAGGCAGGAACTAATCAACACAAGAAACACAAAGATCCAGAACCACGAAGACAATAACATTTAAACAACTAAAAAGCTCAAACCACCAAAAAATATGCAAAATGTCGAGAAAACAGCAGCTCGATCAGAGAACAACGAGCTGCGACCAACAGACGACACAAAACTGATAAATATTTTCATCATTGACAACAAGAATTTGGTAAAATGAGTCATAAATCTCAGCCTTCTTTGTAGGTTCAGAGCTTCAAAGGGTTCTGGGTTTGAACTAGTCACCAACACTTGGACTTGATATTTGAGTGGATCAGTATCCATGCCATTATAATATTCTACTACAGAGACTTGAATATGATGGCTCTAAATCGGTTTAAATATCTTATAGATTCCAGTTTGTAAATGTAAATAATGAATCTTCTTATACCAAAGTTAATCATGGACTTCCTCAGGGTTCAATGCTTGGACAAGTACTCTTTACCTTGTATATGCTTCCATTAGGTAAAGTTATTAAACAACATGGGATACATTTTCATTGTTATGCTGATGATACACAATTATATTTGGCCATTAAACCCAATAAATCCAATAAGCTACTTAGACTACAAGCATGTCTTGAAGATATAAAAACCTGGATGACTCTTAATTTTCTGCTTTTGAACACAGATAAGACTGAGGTTTTAGTTTTTGGACTTGAGCATCTTAGGAATGGATTTTTCAGTATTTCTCCCTCCTTAAATGGCATTAATCTCTCTGCCTCCAGCTCTAATGTTTTGATCAGGACGTCTTTTATCCCCCAGGTTATATGTATTTTTATGTTTGTGAATGTTTCTGTTCAGTGTCCTGAGGACAACTTCTGTTGTGACTTGGCGCTATAGAAATAAACTGAATTATTGTTCCCTTATCAGTCGGTCTCTCGGTGAAACATACTTGCTATGGGAATTGCGCCCCCGCGCAATTACCTGAAGGAATACAATCACGCCTTTACGGCTAGGGCGTCAGCGTCGCGCCAGAGGCCCCGCCCTCTGGGTATTTAAGCGGCTGACGCCCGTCCATCTTTCTCTTTTTTGCCCTTCACCTCGCTTAACACCTGAACTTCGTGGGACTTCTCTGTTGTCGCATCGCTCGACTGAGGTGAGCTTGCTCCCTACACTGAGCGTACAGAGAAATTATCTTGCGTACTGCTAGGCTGGCGAAGGCTAGTCCAGCGTTTTTCTACTTACCTCGAAGTTTTCTTCTCTTTCCGCAGCTGCTTCGCTCGACGGCGCTAACTGCGTCACAACCCCCTGCTAATCATTAGCAGGCTAACCAGCGAAAGCAAGACAACGGAGAAGACGACTTCGAACAAAAGAAAACTAGGACCACTTCTCGTCTCCGGACATGGCTCCCAAGAAGGGAAAACGGAGGACAAAGAAGAAGAAAACCAATAGGACGATGAGCCCTCGCTCGCGCCCATGCCCCAGTGGATGTGGCTACTCCCTCTTGGCGTCGGACACCCACGAGGCCTGTCCTGTCTGCCTAGGGATCCTGCACGCGAGGAAAGCGCTGGAAGTCCCCGACTCCTGCTCACACTGACGTCGAATGTCGGCGGTAGTGAGGAAACGCCGCGTGGACGCGTTGGCTAAATCCATGGCTAAGGCCTCGGCGCTGAAGGTCACACGTCGCACAAAGCTGCTCGCTCCTGAACCGGAGCTTGAGAACGTGGACCTGGAATGCAGCGGTCGAGTCGGAGAGGACAATGTGTCAGACTCCTCAGTTGCCGTCGAGGACTCGATGCCTGAAGTGTCTGACCAAGACGCCGAGTACGGTTACAGAGGAGAATGTGTGGATTCCTCCCAGAACCTGGCGCAAATCCTATCGGAACCGGACTTGTCGGTCCCTGCTCTGTTCGACCTGTGCCATAAGGCGGCGGATTCCCTGCAGGTCCCGTGGCCAGACCCCACGCCTCGCCAACAGGCTACGAGGCTGGCGGGAAACTACTTCTATGCGAAGCAGCCGACAACGTCGAAAAAAAATTACGGCATGTACATCATTTAAGAAAATTATTAAAATAAAATTTTTGAACAAATATTCATAAATTAGATCTTGTACAAACTACTATATATGGTATTATGTGAGAAATCATTTATAATCTTATTTTTTGTGATTGCTGTTTGAATTGATTGTATGAATTAATTTTGTTGAAGAAGGGGCAGATACGACAAGATTTTTTTCTTCTTCTGCCTCCTTTCATTTCATGTATTTTTGATTTTATATTGTGTTTTTTTGTAAACAGTATTCTTGTGTTTTTAAATTTTGAAATGAATGAATTGCTTGATTGATTGATTGATTGATTGATTGATTGATTGATTGATTGATTGAAAATGCCCATTTTTCTGGACTTCCTCATGTAGCTCAAACGCTCCTGGGCGGAACCCGGAGCTCCCATCATACTGCCACTATCCCGACTCCGGGATGTCGCGGAAATGGAGACGGTGGGCCTCTCCAGCGCACCCCGGATAGAGAAAACTCTGGCATCTCACCTGGCTCCCGCAGCCACGGGGACAAAACCAGCGCTACCCAGCAGGGCCTGCCGCGCTTCGGAGAAACAACTTGAGAAGTGCTACAGGGCTCAGGGCCTCGTAGCTCGCACTATGAATGCGTCGACCATGGTGCAGGCGTACCTGGCAGAAAAACTGCAGGATATCCAGGTAACAAAAGACGAGCAAGCCGCAACGGAGGCCATGGAGGAGGCCTGCTGTGTCTCTGACCTCGTGCTCCGCATGATGGGGACAATAGCCATTTCCCAAGGCAAAGCAATGGCGGAAATAGTTGTCGCCCAGTGCCATCTTTGGCTAACATTATCGGACCTCCCGGAAAACCAGAGGTCTACTTTCCTCCAGCACCCGATCGAGTCGACGGGACTCTTCGGGGGAGCCCTGGAATGCGTCCAGGCCAAGCTGGAACAAAGACGCAAACAGGCGGAAGCCCTCCGAGAGGGGTTGCCGAGGAAAAGCTTTGCACCCCCAAAGGAAGACATGCGTGGCCTTCCACGGAAGAGACCCGCTGGTGACAGTAAAAATGTCCAGTACCGGTCGAGGGCCTCTTCAGTGACCCCATGTGGAAAGCAGATTCGGACCTGATGAAGCAGGACAAACTGATAATTTTACAGGTTTGCCCGCCCACGTGGTACGGGAACCTAACGTTTAAGCCCAGTCTCTCCTTGTAAAATACTACGAGGAGCTGGTGACATGTGCGTACGCACCAAACATGACTCGCATATTGTATGTGTAAACAAAACAAACACTGTTTCAGGCATGTACATGTACAGGCATGTACCCTAGCTCTTGACTCAAGTCCCATTTTTGTAAAACACAAACCATGTGGTCAAACTATGAACCACGGAAAGATACACGAGCTCTGCCAGAGACGGTCAGATCTCGCGATATCTTCTGTGGGGCCGACCAGCCTGCTCGAGAGAGCGCGAGAGGGGTCAAAGGCCACCCCTCCAGCGCAAAAACATGACGAGCAGCAATTCAACATGCCGTCCAGGCTCAGCGTGCATGCGCAGGCCTGGAAGGCTTGTCTACCAAATGATTGGGTCATGACAACAATATGTCACGGGCTCAGGTTGCAGTTCACAAAAAGACCGCCCCGCTTCACAGGGGTGCTACAATCTAAGATTAACCCTACACATGCACACGTGCTGAGGGAGGAGGTTTTGACAATGCTACAAAAGGGAGTGATTAGTTTGGTCCCAGAACGCAGACACGCTCTGGCCTCTACAGCAAATACTTCCTGGTGCCCACAAAGGATCATTCCCTGAGACGTATTCTGGATCTCAGGGCTCTCAACAAAATAATTAAAACCTTTAAGTTCAAGATGCTTACACTGCGGCAAGTTCTCCAGTCTGTGAGACCAGGAGACTACGCATGTACAGTGGATTTAAAAGATGCCTATTTCCATATAGGCGTGTGGAGGAAACACAGGAATTTCCTCCGCTTTGCATTCGAAGGGAAGGCTTATGAATTCAAAGCCTTACCCTTCGGTTTAAAGACTGCTCCTCGCACATTTACTAAATGTTTGGATGTGGCCCTGACCCCCCTTAGGAATCAAGGACTCAAGGTCATGAATTACTTGGATGACCTGCTGATTCTGGCTGGAAGCAGAATGCAGGCCCAGTCACACTCCTACAGGGTGATCTCTCGCCTGGAGTCTCTCGGTTTTGTCATAAACCTACAAAAAAGCGATCTAACTCCATCACTGGTTACCATATTTCTGGGAGTACAGATCGACACTGTCCGGTACAGAGCATGGCTCTCGAAGGAACGAGTTTCCTCCATTCGCCGTTGCCTGGAAAGATTTAAACTAGACAATCGGGTCCTCTGTGAAGACCTGCCAACGCCTTTTAGGCCTCTTGGCAGCAGCCATTCCCTGTGTGCCACACGCATTACTGAAAATGCGGGCCATACAAGTATGGCTAAACCAACAGACGCAACCTGCCCTGACTAATCAAGCAGGAAAGGTTAGGATAGATTCAGAGTGCCTGAGGGCCCTGGAACCTTGGAGAGACCCGTCCGTTTTCACAGAAGGGGTTTCATTGGGAAGGGTGTCGTCTCGTGTAGTAATCACGACGGACGCCTCTAAAACAGGATGGGGGGCGATCTGTACAAATCAGAACGCCCGCGGCCTTTGGAATGAGCGGGAAGCGAGATTACATATCAACTTCCTGGAGTTGCTGCATCCGCTTCGGATGTTATCAACCATAAAATGGGCGCTATCATCTGTTATCATCCCCATTCGTAGCGGTCAGGATGCCCGTCTTCTACATCCTAGCAGGTTTAAACGTACGTTATCACCGTTACAATGGATGACAACATGCTCCGTTTAGCTACTTGGTTAGGTTTTGATTTCAGTTTCTTGGGTTAGGTTTAGGGTCTTGGTTAGGTTTAGCCACAAGGGTGAACTTTGGTTAGGTTTAGGGTTGGACAGTTGGACAGTTTCTCCGATAGACTATGGGGATGATAACAGTTGATAGCGCCCATTGTATGAACTGATAACATCCGAATCCGCTGGTTGCTGGCCGTATTCCTGTCATTAAAATAATTCTTCAGTAAAGGTCTGATTGTTGGACAGCATATCCTGGTGAAATCAGATAACAGGACCACAGTGTCCTTCATCAACAGAGAGGGAGGGACAAGGTCTTGAGCCCTCCTCGGATTGACGCAGAGGATGCTCACATGGTATGCTCCAAGAATCCTGTCACTTAGATCGACTTATGTCCCTGGTGATCTAAATTATGGAGCAGATGCCCTCTCAAGAGGGCCTCTCTTGGCGTCGGAATGGAGCCTGAACCTACGGATTGTGGAACAGGTCTGGTCAAGATTTGGGAGAGCCTCTGTGGACTTGTTCGCTTGCAGGGCTAGCTCGCAGTGTGACCTCTACTTCTCCTTGAGGGAAACAGACACACCTTTGGGAATGGATGCTCTGGCACACAATTGGCCAGCAGGGGTGCACTACTATGCCTTTCCACCTGTCCTCCTGATGGGGCCGACACTGGAACGGGTGTGCCAGGGAGCTCTCTCCCTGATCCTCATAGCCCCCAGATGGCCACAAAAACCGTGGTTCCCGGAGTTAATTTCAATGTTATCAGGGATACCATGGCAATTGCCTCCTTACAGGGATCTGCTGACTCAGGCACGTGGGCAGCTTCTACACCCACGTCCACGTCCACCCACGTGTGGCAACTTTCAGCCTAGCCTTTGAAGGGAACTGGTTGAGAGCCTAAGGCCCTGTTTACACGGATACTGTGGGGGGAAACAAAGGTTTTGGGTATGTTAATTAGATGAAAAGTTTTACGTTTACATGGGCGAATTCAAGTGTTTACACGATCTGCTCGAATCTCCCCCTGCATGACCCCCCCTCCTCCCCTCATGAATTCATTGTAGTTACCATTAGATGGCGCTGTGAATTTTTGAAACTTCACCTATTGCGCATGCGTGCTGCGTCAGTCTGTTTTCCTCTCTGGCTAAAAGTTCAGCTAACTACAAGTTGTTGTCAACAACTTAACAACAAGTTAAAGCTGGATTTTGGATGAGTCGACACATTTGACACCAAGCGGGACCGCTTCATCTAACAAGCTGCACACCAGTTGCTGAGCGGACCTGAACCGAGTGACGATGTCTGACTTTAGTCCGTGATAATCAGCTGATTTCCAGCAGCGCTACAAGGTACATAATGTTCTCAATAATGTTTCCTTGTGTTTACTTCGATCACAGAACAACCAACTGAGGTTTTATTTATTTATTTATTTCCTGCGAGGTCGAAGCTCTCGTTCCACGAAGCGGACCGGTTCGGATGTGGGTCCAGTGTCCACCATGAAAACAACAAGAGTCCAGTTCATAACAGTTCGGTTAACGCATTTTTAAAAGTGTTCAATTTAATTCTCAGTGTTTGTGATGTACAGTTTGTGGTGTTGAATAAATAAATAAATTAAAAATCAACCTGGTGTCTTCATTTCAACATGCAGCATGTTAGGCATGATGTAATGAGTCCAAATAGCTTCATTTAGCTCAGATAAATTTATATATCTCCCACGCCAACATAAATACTGTTTATTATTGTTAAACTGTTATTAAATAGCACATTTAATATGTGCAGCGTGACACGTGAAATATCCGCCTGCCTCGTTCAATAAGCAGCGACATAAGAACTGGATCCAGGCAGCTGTGGCTCTTCCAACACAGATAAAGGTAATTCAGGTGTAGATTAATTAAATTAAATATGACACTTAAAATATATTCCATCAGCTGTAGTTCAGAAAGTGGTGCTGTCCAGTCCACCGCCATTGTTAGAAATGCCGGCTGTCTGCGCGTGCATGCGGCGCGCATGTGTTCAAACAAAAGCTCTGCGGGAGATGTTTACATTATCAACGGGGGGTCTGCGAAAAACCTCCACTCTGGAGGCTGGGTTCAAAAACCATCGGAGTCAAAGCCCCCCTCTTTGTGGAATCGTGTCAACGATAAGCAAAGACGCAGAGAGAAAGAAGCGGTTCCACTCAAAATACGCGTCGTGTAAACAGGGCCTAAGGCTTTGTTTGCTTTATCCCAAAACAAACAGTTACAACATACACAGGGGTACCCCTTGGTGTTTATGTTTTGCCTAGGAGATGTTTAATGGACGGGTTTTCCTCTCTCCCTAACTGATCTCCAACATCAGGATGGGCCCCACTTGTCAGTTGTGCCCTATATGTAAAAAAAAAGAAAAAAGAAAATGTTTAACTCACACTAGTGGAACACGCTTAGGCTGTCTCTAGCTGGTGTTGTTTATCTATATGCCTAGTCGAAACATCAAACTGATGGTCTTTACGTTTGGCATTTTTTCCTCTCAGCCTGTGCTCTCTACATACCCTGTAGAAAGCAGCCGGGAGATGCCTGTCTTTTTAAGGCGGATGTTCTCACTTGCATTTTACTGAGCATTTCAAGGGCGTGAATGAATTACGTTCCCATAGCAAGTATGTTGCACCGAGAGACCGACTGATAAGGGAACTGAAAGTTATGCACCATAACTCATGTTCCCTGAATGAAGGGAACGAGGTGCAACATATCTGGCCCTTTCAATGCTGAAAGCTTGGTGAAGTGCAATTTTGGAGAAAGATGGACGGGTGTCAGCCGCTTAAATACCCAGAGGGCGGGGCCTCTGGCGCGACGCTGACGCCCTAGCCGTAAAGGCGTGATTGTATTCCTTCAGGTAATCGCGCGGGTGTGCAATTCCCATAGCAAGTACGTTGCACCTCGTTCCCTTCCTTCAGGGAACATGAGTTATGGTGCATAACTTTCAGTTTTTTTACACAGTCATAGTTTAATGTTGATGGTTTCACACAGATTGTTCAGCTCAGATTCTGATGATAACATTTCAGCTCTCTAATCTTTCCATTTATATTTCCACAGAATAAAGTTTTTACAACAAACAGGTATTTTTGTCTTCTCACCCTGTGCCTCACTGCTGAGGGTTGTCCAGGACTCCAGGACTCCCATGACGTCCGTTTTCAGGCCTGATCTCGCCGGGCTGCCACTGATGGTGACACATAATGAAGAAAGAGCTCTAAAACATCTCAAAGCTGTAACAACAATTCAGTTCAACTTTGAATAGTTAGAATAGTCACAGGTTTATTAGAGAAGGAATTTAAATATTGTATTTTCAGGCAGGATATAGTGTTTTTTATTTAAACATTGGACTTTAAAAGACAAAGCACCGGAAGTAACTGATAAATATATATAAATAAAATAAATAATATATAAAATAATATAATAAATAATATATATAAATAAAGAGAAGCGTGGACTGGGTGGGCTTGTCATGGCGGTCCACGCTGGGAGACATTTCATCATTTCGGCTGCTGAAATTATTCGTTTCAGGTTTTAGCTGGGTGATCTCAGTAATTCACCAGTTGTCCTTAATTTGTCCAGAAATTTTTTATTTAGGCCTTTCCACTGAACCGAAAATAAGTTTCTGTTCAAACAGCTTTTAGTTTATCTCATGGTCATAAAAAGAGTGCAGTGTTTTGGGGTTTGGGAGCAGAAAGGTTTGAATCTTCAGGGTTTCTTCTTGTTGTTTTCTAAACTCCTCATCGATCCCGACTTAACTTACAGCCCGCACTTTCTAAAGAACACTTTAAAGCTGTAAAGAAGTTATTCCTTCTCCCGCGTTTCTCGTGTTGATCAATAATCTCCAATCAGAGTTTTATTACAGATCTGGGACCGAACAAGCTCATCTTGTCGAGGTCAGATCCATGGAGCACCTCGACCACAGTTTTGATTTTAAACACAGAAAAAGAATCGAAGCTGGATTTAGTTCAAATCGCAGCCAAAGAAAAAACTTTTATTCAAGTGCTGATCAAACATGAGAGCTTTCTTTGTGACGTGATCCTGCCTGACCTTGTTTTTTTCCCTAAACTACAATAATGAATAAACAAATAAATAAAATTGCCTGAAATGACAAAATCCTGAAGTTCATCATTGTGGTTGTTGGACAGAGTTTTAATAATAATAATAATAATGAATTCAATTTATAACGCACTTTTCATTAATGAAAATCTCAAACATCTTCCTTGTTTGTCATATACCAATAAAAATGTGTTTTTCTTGTCAAATGTTTTGCTTTCGGGTGGTGATATAAATTAAAGAGATATTTCAGGACTTTTAAATCAGGGCTCTTACCTGCATGTAGTCGTTCTTTAAATGACCTGAGTGTGTAGAAAACGTTTATTCTTCATTTTCAAGACAACAGCGAGTCTGAGCAGGTGGTGCACATTTACAAAAGCATGAGTTTGACATTGCAGTTATTCTGACATAAATACTGTGACGATCCTGCAGGAAGTGCCCCAGGCTACGCTGGAAGTGCTACAGCTAGCTGCTGCTGCTGCTCACACCTGAATCCAGTCAATATTTTTGTGTTGCAACACTGACTGTGGTGTAAAATGTACAGCGTTTGCATGAACTGATACAAAATAAATTAAAACTGAATTTGAAGAGGTGAAGATGTATTTTCCTGTCAAAATCAAAAAAGGCGTTCAATACAAGATCAACTGGACTTTATTTGTTACAGAAGACGTTTCGACCTCTATCCAGAGGGCTTTATCAATTCAATGCACAGACTGTGTGCGTGTGGAGTTATAACATTTTATTTTTATCATGTCCTGGACGACTGAGAATCTTCACCAGCATATTTTCCTGTTAGCAAAATATCTGATGAACCAGGTTCCAGATATTAACGAAGCTGTAAAAAATAACATACGGCTATAACTGATCAGCCGTCCTGCTGCCCTTGGGTCCAACAACCCCTGAGCTTTAGTTTGTAAATGAGGCAGCAGGAGGGTTAAAACTGGAGTCAAGATGGCCGACACAGACAATCAGACGTCAACAGCAGCTCAGTCAGATTAACCAAACTTATGCCACAGTTTAATATCATCTCAGCTGAGAGTCATCCTCATTCCTCTATCTCGTTAAATCCATCAGCATTGAGAAGTTTTGAAAAAAATGTATTTTCATTTCTTCTGATCCTAAGACGATATTAGCGGCAGGCAATATGCATTTGTTAAAGCAATGTCAGTCTTTTTATCTTAAAACAGCCGCAGTTGCACTTTGGAGTATTCCTTAATGTGTTGGTCAGAATTCAACTATTTTATCTACAACAGGTAGGATACTGTTTGTTTAACTTTACAACACAGCTCCACTTCAAAAGAGCTGAACTGTTGCTTTAAGTGTGTGTGACACGATGTTGGAACTATGCATAAAGTGGCAGAGTAGCTACTCAGCTTTGATTTTTTGTACACGGATGCTTTGAATAATTAATATATACTGTAAAAGTATTTTTTTATAAAAATAGTTCTCTGCAGTGCGTTGCAGTTTTCGGGTGGAGAAAGAAGGGTTCAAACGCAGACGCATTTTTATGACGCAATGGCTAGAACGCACATTGTAAATAACAAACAGCAGTGATTATATAATTCATTCATTCATTCAACCTTTATTTATACAGGCTAGCCTCGTTGAGCCACGGGGACTCATTTACAAGAGGGACCTGTCTCACTCACACCCAGGGTCAATTTAGAGTTACCAATCAGCCTAACATGCATGTTTTTGGACTGTGGGAGGAAACCGGAGCACCCGGAGAAAACCCACGCATGCACGGAGAGAACATGCAAACTCCACCCAGAAAGGCCCCCGGACCGGGATTTGAACCGGAGACCTGCTCGCTGAGAGGCAGCAGCTCTACCAGTTGTGCCACCGTGCTGCCAAATATAAACTGAGGGATTACGCAATTTAAGTGAAGATTTGAGCGATTTGTCTTCAGTTTGTGAAGCCAAAGTTAGTTTGAGTGTTGAACAAGAAACAGCTGGTTCTAATGTAGGTCTGCAGCCGTATTTATTTGAGCCTTACTGTTCAGGAAACGAGGGAGCTCCGAGATTTCTTGACGAAATTTTTTCAGCTTTTGTCAGTGGCGTAGTCTACATTTTTGTAGTGGGTATACTGTGCTTAGAAACCAAAGTATGGTACACTGTAACAATGTAATTGTCAATTTATTTTGATTTTTAAGCATATTGAACGTTTCCAGATTTCTCTTGTGCTTATATTTGAATGAATGAACAAACTTTGTACAAATGTTGGCTTTGTATTCATTTGACCTTTATTTAGTCAGGTAAATCTTATTGAGCTTCGAGGGCTCATTTACGAAAGCGACCTGCTACAAACTAAAGAATGATGAACAGCAATAGTACAAGTACATTAAACAATAGACAAAAGAAAAAGAAAAAAGTAGCAAAAACTAGCAAACATTATAAGGTAGATGTACAAAATCAAAAACAGGAACATGTCAGCATTGGTTTTTGCCAGGATTCCAACAGATTCTGAAAATCATTTAGAGAAGTCAAGGTCGAGAGCTTCAGATCTTTTTGTAAGATATTCCATGAAGCAGGAGCAGAGTAGGAGAAGGCCCTTTTTCCAAGTTCAGTCCTCACTGACGGAACACTGCAGGTAATCATGTCCTGAGAGCGCACGCTGTAGCTGCATGTTATAGATTTATAATACAGTATCAAAGCAAAGCGCTGCATACCGATAGATTGTTACGGAAGCGTTTAACTGACGTTTAATGTTATCAGTGACACGTGCCTAATGATATGTCATGTATTATTGGGTACTTTTAAGTGGGTACAGTATACTGAAATTCTTAAGAGTCAGAGAGTCTTTATTGTCATTTGCACCGCATGTGGTACATGTGATGAAAACGAGATTATGTACACGGGGTCCCAGTTACATCCAACAACAAATGCAAGAGAAAAACAGTAATAACATCTAGAATTAACTAAGAGAAACATCAACTAGTAATACACTAAGCCCTAATGTAGTGGAAAAACATCATTATAAACAGCAGCACGAACATGAGTCTGTATGAGCAGATGGTCACAGATGAACACAGCAACAAGAAAACAGATCAGCATCAGCATGATGTGATATTTTGCAGTGATTATTCTTATTATTTATTTATTCATGAGTCTAACAGCCTCAGGGTAGAAGCTGTTCCTCAGTCTAGTGGTTCTACATTTGATGCTCCTCAACCTCCGTCCTGAGGGGAGTGAGGAGCATCAAATGTAGAACCACTAGACTAGACATTAAGCTTTTCTAGTGGGTATACTCCATATACCTATATCATGTAGACTACACCACTGTCTTTTGGGAAAGTGAAAAGGCTCACTTGTTCACTGGCGATGTTAGAACACCCAAATGCGACATAACGTACCGGCATTTTTCAAGTTATACAAAAAAAATAGGCGATCTTGAAGACAATTAAACTGCGTTCTAATAGCAGCTGCAGACTGACATTCTTGCCCCTACGTCGCATGCGTAAGTACCCGGATGTCCCATGACGAAACACGGCGCAAATTTTAAAATAACTTAGAAACAAAATGTCATTGATTTATCATTTTGCTTGTAAAAACAAACATAGCTGAATGATACAACATACAGGTGGTCCCCAACTTACGAGCGCTCTTACTTACGAGGTTCCGGATTTACGAGGTTATCATATTTAATAAAAATATGAAATAAAAAATAAAATAAAATAATTATTTTTTTGTGTGTTTAAATGTTCTTAATTTCATGTGTACAGCACTTTGTTGCAGCTGTGGTTGTTTATAAATAAAGTATTATTATTATAATTACAGTACAGTGCATAATTTTTCTTTTTTAAGCCGATTTACAAAGTTTTGCGGCAGTTTCCGCCAGTTTTCGGCAATCAGTCAGTTTTCGGCAGTGCCCACGAATTGAGCCAGTTAGCTCCAGTCTTGTAGCTCCATCAGACAGCCGACTTTGTCCGATCAGAGGTTCCTACGCTCGGATACATGATCTGGAGCTGAACGGTGGTTTTGTGGAGGAACGATGGGCAAAGCAAAACGACCCTGTTGACCGCGTGAAGCTGCAGACAGCCAACCGGACTGACTGGATTAGCAACAAGCTGACATTGGCCTCGTTGCTGCAGCCTCGTAGCTATCCGACAGCCGGCTTTGTGCGATCAGAGGTTCCTGGAGCTTGCCTCAATGTCGGACTGGAAGCCGAAGATATCGGGGGACACCGAGCTAACTTGGAATAACAAAGCCGACAGCCTTTTTGGGGGTGCAGCTAAACCGGACTGCCCGTAGCTGCGGACTAGCCGCAGCGGCGGGGCTAATGCTAACAGGTGCAGCTAAAGGCAGCGCGTGCAGACGGCTTTCGGTAAGTTATTAAAATCTTTATCTGTCTCCAAATGTATGAAGTTAAATGTTCAGTATGTAATTTCTGGAACACGCTGGCACTTAGAAACATTTTGAACAGAGACACGTTTCTGGTCCCTCCTCACTCAGAGCCATATATGACTCAGCTCCACCTCGCTCGCGCTGCAGCCTGTAATGCTCCGCCTCCACATGTCCCGTCTCAACCGCTGCAAAGTTCTGTGATTATATGTTAATAAAACGTTCTAAAAAATAAAATAAAACCATGGAGCACTGGTCCAGCAAAACAAAAACACCCTGAAATCTGCAGAGCTTCACGCAGCCACGTTGGACATGATTTAATTCGCTCGTGACAAATCCACTTCCTCATTTCTGTCAGTGAAGGAAGAAGCGAACACCGCTGCGGGCTCGCTGCAGGGTTGACAGGCGGGGGCGTGGGTTAGGGGGTGAGAAGTAAGAAGCTCTGTTTTTATTGGCTGAATGGCTGGTTATAAAGTCTGTTATTATTGGCTGGTTAACCGCGGGCCGCTCTCTGGTTTTTATAAATGCTTTTATTACCACCGGGAGACGCCAGAGGACTATAGTTTTTTTCAGAGATTACATGTCAAACATCAATCTTTCAAGAGAGAGTGGCAGAGTGAAGAAATATGTTTTTTTTTAAAAGCTACGTACTGAAGCTTTAACATACTAACAGTTCTTCCTGTAAACAGTTTAAACTGCGTGGTGCTGGAAGGAAGCTGCGAAACTCGGACGTAACGCAGCGGAGCTAACGCAGCGGAGCTAACGCAGCGGAGCTAACGCAGCGGAGCTAACGCAGCGGAGCTAACGCAGCGGAGCGGAGGCAAACAGATGACAGAAGCTGCTCAAAGTAAGAAATTATTTTTTTATATACATTATGCTCTTTTAAAATGTTAAAGTGTTAGGATAGGCATTACCGCACATGTACGTGTTCAGTGGCGGCTGGTGCGGTGAATATATATACAGGTAGTCCCCAATTTACGAGATTTTCGTCTTACGAGATAGTCGGAGGAACGTAACTCGCTCGTAAGTCGGGGACTACCTGTATATATGTTGTGCCATTTTATGCTTAGTTCCAACATCATGTCACAGACACTTTAAGGTTTTCCAACAGAGTAAGTTTCCAGCAGGCGTCCATGTGTCCCTGCAGTGAACGCAGCACCGTCCTCACAAAAGGCAGAAGAAGAAGGTTTCATGGCCGACTCCTCTGAAGGGCAGAGGTCTGCTGTGTCTGAAAGGCTTGCAGTGGAGATCTGCAGCTTTCTGCGACGTGTTTTCATCTTTAACGGCTGCAGTAAGGAGGCCAAGCTTCAGCTCGTGTTTCAGAGAAACGTTCGTGTGAGTTCTCATCCCAACTAATCTGAACGGCGTTGCTTCTGAAACAACTCGACGGTGACGCATCACGAGCCCCAGCGTCTGTCAGGAGGCGAAACACTTTGAAGACTTCCTGCCTGCGGTTGCGGAGCAGGACGGTTAATGTTTAATCGATGAAGGAACGCCTCTCTGCAGCATCTGGAGGAGAATCATCTCGCCTCCATTCGTCTGCGTTGCTGTTCCTCCCTGTTGATGGAGAACGACCGTCCTCTGCTTCAACAAGCGCCACGAGGCGCGTGTGCTCAT
>JBBPBX010079177.1:0-16447 GCA_038048925.1 Garcialebias charrua
AAAGAGCAGTCTTTCCAAGGGAGTCCTGTAAAAGGAGCACATCGCCTGAACAGGGACTTGAACCCTGGACCCTCAGATTTAAAGTCTGATGCTCTACCGACTGAGCTACCCAGGCTCTAGCATGCCTCTTTGTCTATGTGTGTAGTACATTCAACCTTTATTTACATAGATTAGTCTAATTGAGCAAAGAGCAGTCTTTTCCAAGAGAGTCCTGTAAATGGAGCACATCGCCTGAACAGGGACTTGAACCCTGGACCCTCAGATTAAAAGTCTGATGCTCTACTGACTGAGCTACCCAGGCTCTAGCATACCTTTCTTTCTATGTGTGTAGTTCATTCAACCTTTATTCACATAGATTAGTCTCATTGCGCAAAGAGCAGTAATTTTCCAAAGGAGTCCTGTTAAACGAGCACATCGCCTGAACAGGGACTTGAACCCTGGACCCTCAGATTAAAAGTGTGATGCTCTACCGACTGAGCTACCCAGGCTCTAGCAAGTCTCTCTGTCTATGTGTGTAGTTCATTCAACCTTTATTAACATAGATTAGTCTCATTGAGCAAAGAGCAGTCTTTTCCAAGAGAAACCTGTAAAAGGATCACATCGCCTGAACAGGGACTTGAACCCTGGACCCTCAGATTAAAAGTCTGATGCTCTACCGACTGAGCTACCCAGGCTCTAGCATGTCTCTGTGTCTATGTTTGTAGTTCATTCAACCTTTATTCACATAGATTAGTATCATTGAGCAAAGAGCAATCTTTTCCAAGGGAGTCCTGTAAAAGGAGCACATCGCCTAAACAGGGACTTGAACCCTGGACCCTCAGATTAAAAGTCTGATGCTCTACCGACTGAGCTACCCAGGCTCTAGCATGCCTGTCTGTCTATGTGTGTAGTTCATTCAACCTTTATTCACATAGATTATTTTCATTGAGCAAAGAGCAATCTTTTCCAAGGGAGTCCTGTAAAAGGAAAGCATCGCCTGAACAGGGACTTGAACCCTGGACCCTCAGATTAAAAGTCTGATGCCGCTTACCAAATGAGCTACCCAGGCTCTAGCATACCTCTCGTTCTATGTGTGTAGTTCATTAAACCTTTATTCACATAGATTAGTCTCATTGAGCAAAGAGCAGTATTTTCCAAAGGAGTCCTGTAAAAGGAGCACATCGCCTGAACAGGGACTTGAACCCTAGACCCTCAGATTAAAAGTCTGATGCTCTACCGACTGAGCTACCCAGGCTCTTGCATGCCTTTGTGTCTATGTGTGTAGTTCATTCAACCTTTATTCACATAGATTAGTTTCATTGAGCAAAGAGCAATATTTTCCAAGGGAGTCCTATAAAAGGAGCACATCGCCTGAACAGGGACTTGAACCCTGGACCCTCAGATTTAAAGTCTGATGCTCTACCGACTGAGCTACCCAGGCTCTAGTATACCTTTCTTTCTATGTGTGTAGTTCATTCAACTTTTATTCACATAGATTAATCTCATTGCGCAAAGAGCAGTATTTTCCAAAGGAGTCCTGTTAAACGAGCACATAGCCTGAACAGGGACTTGAACCCTGGACCCTCAGATTAAAAGTCTGATGCTCTACCGACTGAGCTACCCAGGCTCTAGCATACCTTTGTGTCTATGTGTGTAGTTCATTAAACCTTTATTCACATAGATTAGTCTCATTGAGCAAAGAGCAGTCTTTCCAAGGGAGTCCTGTAAAAGGAGCACATCGCCTGAACAGGGACTTGAACACTGGACCCTCAGATTTAAAGTCTGATGCTCTACCGACTGAGCTACCCAGGCTCTAGCATGCCTCTTTGTCTATGTGTGTAGTACATTCAACCTTTATTTACATAGATTAGTGTAATTGAGCAAAGAGCAGTCTTTTCCAAGAGAGTCCTGTAAATGGAGCACATCGCCTGAACAGGGACTTGAACCCTGGACCCTCAGATTAAAAGTCTGTTGCTCTACTGACTGAGCTACCCAGGCTCTAGCATACCTTTCTTTCTATGTGTGTAGTTCATTCAACCTTTATTCACATAGATTAGTCTCATTGCGCAAAGAGCAGTATTTTCCAAAGGAGTCCTGTTAAACGAGCACATCGCCTGAACAGGGACTTGAACCCTGGACCCTCAGATTAAAAGTGTGATGCTCTACCGACTGAGCTACCCAGGCTCTAGCAAGTCTTTCTGTCTATGTGTGTAGTTCATTCAACCTTTATTAACATAGATTAGTCTCATTGAGCAAAGAGCAGTCTTTTCCAAGAGAAACCTGTAAAAGGATCACATCGCCTGAACAGGGACTTGAACCCTGGACCCTCAGATTAAAAGTCTGATGCTCTACCGACTGAGCTACCCAGGCTCTAGCATGTCTCTGTGTCTATGTGTGTAGTTCATTCAACCTTTATTCACATAGATTAGTCTCATTGAACAAAGAGCAGTCTTTTCCAAGGGAGTCCTGTAAAAGGAGCACATCGCCTAAACAGGGACTTGAACCCTGGACCCTCAGATTAAAAGTCTGATGCTCTACCGACTGAGGTATCCAGGTTTTAGCATACCTCTGTGTCTATGTGTGTACCCGTTCCAATTTACGAGCGGATTTCCGGATTTACGAGCGAAATGGCGGCCGTTCCAAATTACGAGATTTCCGGTTTACGAGCGCCTCGTTGTAACGGATCTCGCTCGTAAATCGGGGACTACCTGTAGTTCATTAAACCTTTATTCACATAGATTAGTCTCATTGAGCAAAGAGCAGTCTTTTCCAAGGGAGTCCTGTAAAAGGAGCACATCGCCTAAACAGGGACTTGAACAATGGACCCTCAGATTAAAAGTCTGATGCTCTACCAACTGAGCTACCCAGGCTCTAGCATGCTTGTCTGTCTATGTGTGTAGTTCATTCAACCTTTATTCACATAGATTATTTTCATTGAGCAAAGAGCAATCTTTTCCAAGGGAGTCCTGTAAAAGGAAAACATTGCCTGAACAGGGACTTGAACCCTGGACCCTCAGATTTAAAGTCTGATGCTCTACCGACTGAGCTACCCAGGCTCTAGCATGCTTCTGTGTCTATGTGTGTAGTTCATTAAACCTTTATTCACATAGATTAGTCTCATTGAACAAAGAGCAGTCTTTTCCAAGGGAGTCCTGTAAAAGGAGCACATCGCCTGAACAGGGACTTGAACCCTGGACCCTCAGATTAAAAGTCTGATGCTTTACCGACTGAGCTACCCAGGCTCTAGCATGCCTTTCTGTCTATGTGTGTAGTTCATTCAACCTTTATTCACATAGATTAGTCTCTTTGAGAAAAGAGCAGTCTTTTCCAAGAGAGTCCTGTAAAAGGAGCACATCGCCTGAACATGGACTTGAACCCTGGACCCTCAGATTAAAAGTCTGATGCCGCTTACCAAATGAGCTACCTAGGCTCTAGCATACCTCTCTTTCTATGTGTGTAGTTCATTAAACCTTTGTTCACATAGATTAGTCTCATTGAGCAAAGAGCAGTATTTTCCAAAGGAGTACATCGCCTGAACAGGGACTTGAACCTTGGACCCTCAGATTAAAAGTCTGATGCTCTACCGACTGAGCTACCCAGGCTCTTACATGCCTCTGTGTCTATGTGTGTAGTTCATTCAACCTTTATTCACATAGATTAGTATCATTGAGCAAAGAGCAATCTTTTCCAAGGGAGTCCTATAAAAGGAGCACATCGCCTGAACAGGGACTTGAACCCTGGACCCTCAGATTAAAAGTCTGATGCTCTACTGACTGAGCTACCCAGGCTCTAGCATACCTTTCTTTCTATGTGTGTAGTTCATTCAACCTTTATTCACATAGATTAGTCTCATTGCGCAAAGAGCAGTATTTTCCAAAGGAGTCCTGTTAAACGAGCACATCGCCTGAACAGGGACTTGAACCCTGGACCCTCAGATTAAAAGTCTGATGCTCTACCGACTGAGCTACCCAGGCTCTAGCATGCCTCTCTGTCTATGTGTGTAGTTCATTCTACCTTTATTCACATAGATTAGTCTCATTGAGCAAAGAGCAATATTTTCCAAGGGAGTCCTGTAAAAGGAGCACATCGCCTAAACAGGGACTTGAACCCTGGACCCTCAGATTAAAAGTCTGATGCTCTACCGACTGAGCTACCCAGGCTCTAGCATGCCTCTCTGTCTATGTGTGTAGTTCATTCCACCTCTATTCACATAGATTAGTCTCATTGAGCAAAGAGCAATATTTTCCAAGGGAGTCCTGTAAAAGGAGCACATCGCCTGAACAGGGACTTGAACCCTGGACCCTCAGATTTAAAGTCTGATGCTCTACCGACTGAGCTACCCAGGCTCTAGCATGCCTCTTTGTCTATGTGTGTAGTACATTCAACCTTTATTTACATAGATTAGTCTAATTGAGCAAAGAGCAGTCTTTTCCAAGAGAGTCCTGTAAATGGAGCACATCGCCTGAACAGGGACTTGAACCCTGGACCCTCAGATTAAAAGTCTGATGCTATACTGACTGAGCTACCCAGGCTCTAGCATACCTTTCTTTCTATGTGTGTAGTTCATTCAACCTTTATTCACATAGATTAGTCTCATTGAGCAAAGAGCAGTCTTTTCCAAGGGAGTCCTGTAAAAGGAGCACATCGCCTAAACAGGGACTTGAACAATGGACCCTCAGATTAAAAATCTGATGCTCTACCGACTGAGCTACCCAGGCTCTAGCATGCCTGTCTGTCTATGTGTGTAGTTCATTCAACCTTTATTCACATAGATTATTTTCATTGAGCAAAGAGCAATCTTTTCCAAGAAGGTCCTGTAAAAGGAAAACATCGCCTGAACAGGGACTTGAACCCTGGACCCTCAGATTAAAAGTGTGATGCTCTACCGACTGAGCTACCCAGGCTCTAGCAAGTCTCTCTGTCTATGTGTGTAGTTCATTCAACCTTTATTAACATAGATTAGTCTAATTGAGCAAAGAGCAGTCTTTTCCAAGAGAAACCTGTAAAAGGATCACATCGCCTGAACAGGGACTTGAACCCTGGACCCTCAGATTAAAAGTCTGATGCTCTACCGACTGAGCTACCCAGGCTCTAGCATGTCTCTGTGTCTATGTGTGTAGTTCATTCAACCTTTATTCACATAGATTAGTATCATTGAGCAAAGAGCAATCTTTTCCAAGGGAGTCCTGTAAAAGGAGCACATCGCCTAAACAGGGACGTGAACCCTGGACCCTCAGATTAAAAGTCTGCTGCTCTACCGACTGAGCTATCCAGGTTTTAGCATAACTCTGTGTCTATGTGTGTAGTTCATTAAACCTTTATTCACATAGATTAGTCTCATTGAGCAAAGAGCAGTCTTTTCCAAGGGAGTCCTGTAAAAGGAGCACATCGCCTAAACAGGGACTTGAACAATGGACCCTCAGATTAAAAATCTGATGCTCTACCGACTGAGCTACCCAGGCTCTAGCATGCCTGTCTGTCTATGTGTGTAGTTCATTCAACCTTTATTCACATAGATTATTTTCATTGAGCAAAGAGCAATCTTTTCCAAGAAGGTCCTGTAAAAGGAAAACATCGCCTGAACAGGGACTTGAACCCTGGACCCTCAGATTAAAAGTCTGATGCTCTACCGACTGAGCTACCCAGGCTCTAGCATGCTTTTGTGTCTATGTGTGTAGTTCATTAAACCTTTATTCACATAGATTAGTCTCATTGAACAAAGAGCAGTCTTTTCCAAGGGAGTCCTGTAAAAGGAGCACATCGCCTGAACAGGGACTTGAACCCTGGACCCTCAGATTAAAAGTCTGATGCTCTACTGACTGAGCTACCCAGGCTCTAGCATACCTTTCTTTCTATGTGTGTAGTTCATTCAACCTTTATTCACATAGATTAGTCTCATTGCGCAAAGAGCAGTATTTTCCAAAGGAGTCCTGTTAAACGAGCACATCGCGTGAACAGGGACTTGAACCCTGGACCCTCAGATTAAAAGTGTGATGCTCTTCCGACTGAGCTACCCAGGCTCTAGCAAGTCTCTTTGTCTATGTTTGTAGTTCATTCAACCTTTATTAACATAGATTAGTCTCATTGAGCAAAGAGCAGTCTTTTCCAAGAGAAACCTGTAAAAGGATCACATTGCCTGAACAGGGACTTGAACCATGGACCCTCAGATTAAAAGTCTGATGCTCTACCGACTGAGCTACCCAGGCTCTAGCATGTCTCTGTGTCTATGTGTGTAGTTCATTCAACCTTTATTCACATAGATTAGTATCATTGAGCAAAGAGCAATCTTTTCCAAGGGAGTCCTGTAAAAGGAGCACATCGCCTAAACAGGGACTTGAACCCTGGACCCTCAGATTAAAAGTCTGATGCTCTACCGACTGAGCTATCCAGGTTTTAGCATAACTCTGTGTCTATGTGTGTAGTTCATTAAACCTTTATTCACATAGATTAGTCTCATTGAGCAAAGAGCAGTCTTTTCCAAGGGAGTCCTGTAAAAGGAGCACATCGCCTAAACAGGGACTTGAACAATGGACCCTCAGATTAAAAGTCTGATGCTCTACCAACTGAGCTACCCAGGCTCTAGCATGCCTGTCTGTCTATGTGTGTAGTTCATTCAACCTTTATTCACATAGATTATTTTCATTGAGCAAAGAGCAATCTTTTCCAAGGGAGTCCTGTAAAAGGAAAACATCGCCTGAACAGGGACTTGAACCCTGGACCCTCAGATTTAAAGTCTGATGCTCTACCGACTGAGCTACCCAGGCTCTAGCATGCTTCTGTGTCTATGTGTGTAGTTCATTAAACCTTTATTCACATAGATTAGTCTCATTGAACAAAGAGCAGTCTTTTCCAAGGGAGTCCTGTAAAAGGAGCACATCGCCTGAACAGGGACTTGAACCCTGGACCCTCAGATTAAAAGTCTGATGCTTTACCGACTGAGCTACCCAGGCTCTAGCATGCCTTTCTGTCTATGTGTGTAGTTCATTCAACCTTTATTCACATAGATTAGTCTCTTTGAGAAAAGAGCAGTCTTTTCCAAGAGAGTCCTGTAAAAGGAGCACATCGCCTGAACATGGACTTGAACCCTGGACCCTCAGATTAAAAGTCTGATGCCGCTTACCAAATGAGCTACCCAGGCTCTAGCATGCCTCTCTGTCTATGTGTGTAGTTCATTCAACCTTTATTTACATAGATTAGTCTATTGAGCAAAGAGCAGTCTTTTCCAAGAGAGTCCTGTAAATGGAGCACATCGCCTGAACAGGGACTCGAACCCTGGACCCTCAGATTAAAAGTCTGATGCTCTACTGACTGAGCTACCCAGGCTCTAGCATACCTTTCTTTCTATGTGTGTAGTTCATTCAACCTTTATTCACATAGATTAGTCTCATTGCGCAAAGAGCAGTATTTTCCAAAGGAGTCCTGTTAAACGAGCACATCGCCTGAACAGGGACTTGAACCCTGGACCCTCAGATTAAAAGTCTGATGCTCTACCGACTGAGCTACCCAGGCTCTAGCATGCCTCTCTGTCTATGTGTGTAGTTCATTCCACCTTTATTCACATAGATTAGTCTCATTGAGCAAAGAGCAATATTTTCCAAGGGAGTCCTGTAAAAGGAGCACATCGCCTAAACAGGGACTTGAACCCTGGACCCTCAGATTAAAAGTCTGATGCTCTACCGACTGAGCTACCCAGGCTCTAGCATGCTTCTCTGTCTATGTGTGTAGTTCATTCCACCTCTATTCACATAGATTAGTCTCATTGAGCAAAGAGCAATATTTTCCAAGGGAGTCCTGTAAAAGGAGCACATCGCCTGAACAGGGACTTGAACCCTGGACCCTCAGATTTAAAGTCTGATGCTCTATCGACTGAGCTACCCAGGCTCTAGCATGCCTCTCTGTCTATGTGTGTAGTTCATTCCACCTCTATTCACATAGATTAGTCTCATTGAGCAAAGAGCAATATTTTCCAAGGGAGTCCTGTAAAAGGAGCACATCGCCTGAACAGGGACTTGAACCCTGGACCCTCAGATTTAAAGTCTGATGCTCTATTGACTGAGCTACCCAGGCTCTAGCATGCCTCTTTGTCTATGTGTGTAGTACATTCAACCTTTATTTACATAGATTAGTCTAATTGAGCAAAGAGCAGTCTTTTCCAAGAGAGTCCTGTAAATGGAGCACATCGCCTGAACAGGGACTTGAACCCTGGACCCTCAGATTAAAAGTCTGATGCTATACTGACTGAGCTACCCAGGCTCTAGCATACCTTTCTTTCTATGTGTGTAGTTCATTCAACCTTTATTCACATAGATTAGTCTCATTGCGCAAAGAGCAGTATTTTCCAAAGGAGTCCTGTTAAACGAGCACATCGCCTGAACAGGGACTTGAACCCTGGACCCTCAGATTAAAAGTGTGATGCTCTACCGACTGAGCTACCCAGGCTCTAGCAAGTCTCTCTGTCTATGTGTGTAGTTCATTCAACCTTTATTAACATAGATTAGTCTCATTGAGCAAAGAGCAGTCTTTTCCAAGAGAAACCTGTAAAAGGATCACATCGCCTGAACAGGGACTTGAACCCTGGACCCTCAGATTAAAAGTCTGATGCTCTACCGACTGAGCTACCCAGGCTCTAGCATGTCTCTGTGTCTATGTGTGTAGTTCATTCAACCTTTATTCACATAGATTAGTATCATTGAACAAAGAGCAGTCTTTTCCAAGGGAGTCCTGTAAAAGGAGCACATCGCCTGAACAGGGACTTGAACCCTGGACCCTCAGATTAAAAGTCTGATGCTTTACCGACTGAGCTACCCAGGCTCTAGCATGCCTTTCTGTCTATGTGTGTAGTTCATTCAACCTTTATTCACATAGATTAGTCTCTTTGAGAAAAGAGCAGTCTTTTCCAAGAGAGTCCTGTAAAAGGAGCACATCGCCTGAACATGGACTTGAACCCTGGACCCTCAGATTAAAAGTCTGATGCCGCTTACCAAATGAGCTACCCAGGCTCTAGCATACCTCTCTTTCTATGTGTGTAGTTCATTAAACCTTTGTTCACATAGATTAGTCTCATTGAGCAAAGAGCAGTATTTTCCAAAGGAGTACATCGCCTGAACAGGGACTTGAACCTTGGACCCTCAGATTAAAAGTCTGATGCTCTACCGACTGAGCTACCCAGGCTCTTACATGCCTCTGTGTCTATGTGTGTAGTTCATTCAACCTTTATTCACATAGATTAGTATCATTGAGCAAAGAGCAATCTTTTCCAAGGGAGTCCTATAAAAGGAGCACATCGCCTGAACAGGGACTTGAACCCTGGACCCTCAGATTAAAAGTCTGATGCTCTACTGACTGAGCTACCCAGGCTCTAGCATACCTTTCTTTCTATGTGTGTAGTTCATTCAACTTTTATTCACATAGATTAGTCTCATTGCGCAAAGAGCAGTATTTTCCAAAGGAGTCCTGTTAAACGAGCACATCGCCTGAACAGGGACTTGAACCCTGGACCCTCAGATTAAAAGTCTGATGCTCTACCGACTGAGCTACCCAGGCTCTAGCATGCCTCTCTGTCTATGTGTGTAGTTCATTCTACCTTTATTCACATAGATTAGTCTCATTGAGCAAAGAGCAATATTTTCCAAGGGAGTCCTGTAAAAGGAGCACATCGCCTAAACAGGGACTTGAACCCTGGACCCTCAGATTAAAAGTCTGATGCTCTACCGACTGAGCTACCCAGGCTCTAGCATGCCTCTCTGTCTATGTGTGTAGTTCATTCCACCTCTATTCACATAGATTAGTCTCATTGAGCAAAGAGCAATATTTTCCAAGGGAGTCCTGTAAAAGGAGCACATCGCCTGAACAGGGACTTGAACCCTGGACCCTCAGATTTAAAGTCTGATGCTCTACCGACTGAGCTACCCAGGCTCTAGCATGCCTCTTTGTCTATGTGTGTAGTACATTCAACCTTTATTTACATAGATTAGTCTAATTGAGCAAAGAGCAGTCTTTTCCAAGAGAGTCCTGTAAATGGAGCACATCGCCTGAACAGGGACTTGAACCCTGGACCCTCAGATTAAAAGTCTGATGCTCTACTGACTGAGCTACCCAGGCTCTAGCATACCTTTCTTTCTATGTGTGTAGTTCATTCAACCTTTATTCACATAGATTAGTCTCATTGCGCAAAGAGCAGTATTTTCCAAAGGAGTCCTGTTAAACGAGCACATCGCCTGAACAGGGACTTGAACCCTGGACCCTCAGATTAAAAGTGTGATGCTCTACCGACTGAGCTACCCAGGCTCTAGCAAGTCTCTCTGTCTATGTGTGTAGTTCATTCAACCTTTATTAACATAGATTAGTCTCATTGAGCAAAGAGCAGTCTTTTCCAAGAGAAACCTGTAAAAGGATCACATCGCCTGAACAGGGACTTGAACCCTGGACCCTCAGATTAAAAGTCTGATGCTCTACCGACTGAGCTACCCAGGCTCTAGCATGTCTCTGTGTCTATGTGTGTAGTTCATTCAACCTTTATTCACATAGATTAGTATCATTGAGCAAAGAGCAATCTTTTCCAAGGGAGTCCTGTAAAAGGAGCACATCGCCTAAACAGGGACGTGAACCCTGGACCCTCAGATTAAAAGTCTGCTGCTCTACCGACTGAGCTATCCAGGTTTTAGCATAACTCTGTGTCTATGTGTGTAGTTCATTAAACCTTTATTCACATAGATTAGTCTCATTGAGCAAAGAGCAGTCTTTTCCAAGGGAGTCCTGTAAAAGGAGCACATCGCCTAAACAGGGACTTGAACAATGGACCCTCAGATTAAAAATCTGATGCTCTACCGACTGAGCTACCCAGGCTCTAGCATGCCTGTCTGTCTATGTGTGTAGTTCATTCAACCTTTATTCACATAGATTATTTTCATTGAGCAAAGAGCAATCTTTTCCAAGAAGGTCCTGTAAAAGGAAAACATCGCCTGAACAGGGACTTGAACCCTGGACCCTCAGATTAAAAGTCTGATGCTCTACCGACTGAGCTACCCAGGCTCTAGCATGCTTTTGTGTCTATGTGTGTAGTTCATTAAACCTTTATTCACATAGATTAGTCTCATTGAACAAAGAGCAGTCTTTTCCAAGGGAGTCCTGTAAAAGGAGCACATCGCCTGAACAGGGACTTGAACCCTGGACCCTCAGATTAAAAGTCTGATGCTCTCCCGACTGAGCTACCCAGGCTCTAGCATGCCTTTCTGTCTATGTGTGTAGTTCATTCAACCTTTATTCACATAGATTAGTCTCTTTGAGAAAAGAGCAGTCTTTTCCAAGAGAGTCCTGTAAAAGGAGCACATCGCCTGAACAGGGACTTGAACCCTGGACCCTCAGATTAAAAGTCTGATGCCGCTTACCAAATGAGCTACCCAGGCTCTAGCATACCTCTCTTTCTATGTGTGTAGTTCATTAAACCTTTATTCACATAGATTAGTCTCATTGAGCAAAGAGCAGTATTTTCCAAAGGAGTCCTGTAAAAGGAGCACATTGCCTGAACAGGGACTTGAACCCTGGACCCTCAGATTAAAAGTTTGATGCTCTACCGACAGAGCTACCTAGGCTCTATCATGCCTCTTTGTCTATATGTGTAGTTCATTCAACCTTTATTCACATAGATTATTCTGATTGAGCAAAGAGCAGTCTTTTCCAAGGGAGTCCTGTAAAAGGAGCACATTGCCTGAACAAGGACTTGAACCCTGGACCCTCAGATTAAAAGTCTGATGCTCTACCGACTGAGCTACCCAGGCTCTAGCATGCCTCTCTGTCTATGTGTGTAGTTCATTCCACCTTTATTCACATAGATTAGTCTCATTGAGCAAAGAGCAATATTTTCCAAGGGAGTCCTGTAAAAGGAGCACATCGCCTAAACAGGGACTTGAACCCTGGACCCTCAGATTAAAAGTCTGATGCTCTACCGACTGAGCTACCCAGGCTCTAGCATACCTTTGTGTCTATGTGTGTAGTTCATTAAACCTTTATTCACATAGATTAGTATCATTGAGCAAAGAGCAGTCTTTCCAAGGGAGTCCTGTAAAAGGAGCACATCGCCTGAACAGGGACTTGAACCCTGGACCCTCAGATTTAAAGTCTGATGCTCTACCGACTGAGCTACCCAGGCTCTAGCATGCCTCTTTGTCTATGTGTGTAGTACATTCAACCTTTATTTACATAGATTAGTCTAATTGAGCAAAGAGCAGTCTTTTCCAAGAGAGTCCTGTAAATGGAGCACATCGCCTGAACAGGGACTTGAACCCTGGACCCTCAGATTAAAAGTCTGATGCTCTACTGACTGAGCTACCCAGGCTCTAGCATACCTTTCTTTCTATGTGTGTAGTTCATTCAACCTTTATTCACATAGATTAGTCTCATTGCGCAAAGAGCAGTATTTTCCAAAGGAGTCCTGTTAAACGAGCACATCGCCTGAACAGGGACTTGAACCCTGGACCCTCAGATTAAAAGTGTGATGCTCTTCCGACTGAGCTACCCAGGCTCTAGCAAGTCTCTCTGTCTATGTGTGTAGTTCATTCAACCTTTATTAACATAGATTAGTGTCATTGAGCAAAGAGCAGTCTTTTCCAAGAGAAACCTGTAAAAGGATCACATCGCCTGAACAGGGACTTGAACCCTGGACCCTCTGATAGACAAACTATCCACACTTGGACTAAGCCCCTCTATTTGTAACTGGGTCTTAGACTTCTTAACAGACAGACCACAGTCCGTGAAGATCCACAACTTCTCCTCCTCCACCATCACCCTCAGCACTGGCTCTCCTCAGGGATGTGTGCTGAGCCCTCTTCTGTTCACTCTGCTCACATATGATTGTATAGCCACACATCCAGGCTGTCATATTGTTAAGTTTGCAGATGATACAGCTGTGGTGGGATGCATCACAGATAATGATGAATCCAGCTACAGACAGGAGGTGGAACATCTGGAGAGCTGGTGCAAAGAGAACAACCTTCACATGAATGTGAAGAAGACGAAGGAGATGATTGTGGACTTCAGAAGGAACAAACACACCCACACCCCACTGTATATAGGTGGATCTGCGGTGGAGGTGGTCTCCAGCTACAAATACCTGGGTGTACACTTGAATGATAACCTCAGCTGGAGCAATAACACCACCAGCCTGATCAAGAAAGGTCATCAGAGACTCTACTTCCTCAGACGGCTGAGACGAGCCGGTCTGAGAAGCCCAGTCCTCACCTCGTTCTACAGGTGTGCAGTGGAGAGCGTCCTGTGCTCCAGCATCAACGTGTGGCATGGAGGCTGCACAGTTGCAGAGAGAAAAGCTCTGCAGAGAGTGGTGAAGGCTGCACAGAAGTCTGTGGGAGTCAGTCTCCCCACCATCACAGACATTTACACCTCCAGATGCAGAAAAAGAGCCACCTGCATCATGAAAGACCTCACTCACCCAGCACACTCACTCTTTGCACCACTCCCCTCGGGACGGAGGTTGAGGAGCATCAAATGTAGAACCACTAGACTGAGAAACAGCTTCTACCCTGAGGCTGTCAGACTCATGAATAAATAAATAATAAGAATAAACACTGCAAAATGTCACATCATACTGATACTGTACTGATCTGTTTCTTGTTGCTGCGTTCATCTGTGACCATCTGCTCATGTTCGTGCTGCTGTTTATAATGATGTTTTTCTACTACATTAGGGCTTAGTGTATTACTAGCTGATGTCTCTCTTAGTTAATCCTAGATGTTATTATTGTATTTCTCTTGCATTTGTTGTTGGATGTAACTGGGACCCTGTGTACATAATCTCGTTTTCAACACATGTACTACATGCGGTGCAAATGACAATAAATTCTCTCTGACTCTGACTCTGACTCTGACTCAGAGTAAAAGTCTGATGCTCTACCGACTGAGCTACCCAGGCTCTAGCATGTCTCTGTGTCTATGTTTGTAGTTCATTCAACCTTTATTCACATAGATTAGTATCATTGAGCAAAGAGCAATCTTTTCCAAGGGAGTCCTGTAAAAGGAGCACATCGCCTAAACAGGGACTTGAACCCTGGACCCTCAGATTAAAAGTCTGATGCTCTACCGACTGAGCTACCCAGGCTCTAGCATGCCTGTCTGTCTATGTGTGTAGTTCATTCAACCTTTATTCACATAGATTATTTTCATTGAGCAAAGAGCAATCTTTTCCAAGGGAGTCCTGTAAAAGGAAAGCATCGCCTGAACAGGGACTTGAACCCTGGACCCTCAGATTAAAAGTCTGATGCCGCTTACCAAATGAGCTACCCAGGCTCTAGCATACCTCTCGTTCTATGTGTGTAGTTCATTAAACCTTTATTCACATAGATTAGTCTCATTGAGCAAAGAGCAGTATTTTCCAAAGGAGTCCTGTAAAAGGAGCACATCGCCTGAACAGGGACTTGAACCCTAGACCCTCAGATTAAAAGTCTGATGCTCTACCGACTGAGCTACCCAGGCTCTTGCATGCCTTTGTGTCTATGTGTGTAGTTCATTCAACCTTTATTCACATAGATTAGTTTCATTGAGCAAAGAGCAATATTTTCCAAGGGAGTCCTATAAAAGGAGCACATCGCCTGAACAGGGACTTGAACCCTGGACCCTCAGATTTAAAGTCTGATGCTCTACCGACTGAGCTACCCAGGCTCTAGTATACCTTTCTTTCTATGTGTGTAGTTCATTCAACTTTTATTCACATAGATTAATCTCATTGCGCAAAGAGCAGTATTTTCCAAAGGAGTCCTGTTAAACGAGCACATAGCCTGAACAGGGACTTGAACCCTGGACCCTCAGATTAAAAGTCTGATGCTCTACCGACTGAGCTACCCAGGCTCTAGCATGCCTCTCTGTCTATGTGTGTAGTTCATTCCACCTTTATTCACATAGATTAGTCTCATTGAGCAAAGAGCAATATTTTCCAAGGGAGTCCTGTAAAAGGAGCACATCGCCTAAACAGGGACTTGAACCCTGGACCCTCAGATTAAAAGTCTGATGCTCTACCGACTGAGCTACCCAGGCTCTAGCATACCTTTGTGTCTATGTGTGTAGTTCATTAAACCTTTATTCACATAGATTAGTATCATTGAGCAAAGAGCAGTCTTTCCAAGGGAGTCCTGTAAAAGGAGCACATCGCCTGAACAGGGACTTGAACCCTGGACCCTCAGATTTAAAGTCTGATGCTCTACCGACTGAGCTACCCAGGCTCTAGCATGCCTCTTTGTCTATGTGTGTAGTACATTCAACCTTTATTTACATAGATTAGTCTAATTGAGCAAAGAGCAGTCTTTTCCAAGAGAGTCCTGTAAATGGAGCACATCGCCTGAACAGGGACTTGAACCCTGGACCCTCAGATTAAAAGTCTGATGCTCTACTGACTGAGCTACCCAGGCTCTAGCATACCTTTGTTTCTATGTGTGTAGTTCATTCAACCTTTATTCACATAGATTAGTCTCATTGCGCAAAGAGCAGTAATTTCCAAAGGAGTCCTGTTAAACGAGCACATCGCCTGAACAGGGACTTGAACCCTGAACCCTCAGATTAAAAGTGTGATGCTCTTCCGACTGAGCTACCCAGGCTCTAGCAAGTCTCTCTGTCTATGTGTGTAGTTCATTCAACCTTTATTAACATAGATTAGTGTCATTGAGCAAAGAGCAGTCTTTTCCAAGAGAAACCTGTAAAAGGATCACATCGCCTGAACAGGGACTTGAACCCTGGACCCTCTGATAGACAAACTATCCACACTTGGACTAAGCCCCTCTATTTGTAACTGGGTCTTAGACTTCTTAACAGACAGACCACAGTCCGTGAAGATCCACAACTTCTCCTCCTCCACCATCACCCTCAGCACTGGCTCTCCTCAGGGATGTGTGCTGAGCCCTCTTCTGTTCACTCTGCTCACATATGATTGTACAGCCACACTTCCAGGCTGTCATATTGTTAAGTTTGCAGATGATACAGCGGTGGTGGGATGCATCACAGATAATGATGAATCCAGCTACAGACAGGAGGTGGAACATCTGGAGAGCTGGTGCAAAGAGAACAACCTTCACATGAATGTGAAGAAGACAAAGGAGATGATTGTGGACTTCAGAAGGAACAAACACACCCACACCCCACTGTACATAGGTGGATCTGCGGTGGAGGTGGTCTCCAGCTACAAGTACCTGGGTGTACACTTGAATGATAACCTCAGCTGGAGCAACAACACCACCAGCCTGATCAAGAAAGGTCATCAGAGACTCTACTTCCTCAGACGGCTGAGACGAGCTGGTCTGAGAAGCTCAGTCCTCACCTCGTTCTACAGGTGTGCAGTGGAGAGCGTCCTGTGCTCCAGCATCAACGTGTGGCATGGAGGCTGCACAGTTGCAGAGAGGAAAGCTCTGCAGAGAGTGGTGAAGGCTGCACAGAAGTCTGTGGGAGTCAGTCTCCCCACCATCACAGACATT
>JBBPBX010079178.1:0-16447 GCA_038048925.1 Garcialebias charrua
ACGGCAACAATACAGGTCATGTATGAAGAAAAAAAACCAACTTGCAGAAAGGTTCTGAAGCTGATTGAAGCAACTCCAGTGACTCTTGCTGAGAGACAAGCCCTCAGATTTCTGCAGCAATACATTCGAGGATTAGATGACGTTGGTCTCAGAAGGTTGCTTCGATTTGTGACAGGCTCAGATGTCATCTGTGTCACAAAAGTTGAAGTTATATTTACAGCTTTGGAAGGACTGGCACGTCGGCCAATTGCACACACCTGTGGAGCAGTTTTGGAGTTACCATGCACATATAAGTCCTACCCAGAGCTAAGAGTTGAGATGGAAAATGTACTGACAAGTAACTACTACACTATGGACATTGTGTAGTAAGAAACTATGGTACACACCATAGTCAGGTTCCTTGTAGCCATTGATGATGTATTCAGGTCGTTAATATTTGAAACATGAAGAAGAGGTTAACTTTACGAAATAATCAATGACAGAAATGAAAACCCAATATGCAGAGTCAAACTTGGCCTTGTTTCTTTGTCAGTGACTTCTTCAAGTAATAGATTTAATAGCCATTTAACAGTCTAACAAGTTATCCAGCAACCTCAGGAAAATCCATATTTTTGCAGTCTCCAATGCTGTATTTTTGTTTAACATTGTTTTATGTGAAAATGTTCCAGATGTTGTTCCTGGTATGGTAAGAAATACCATAAAAGTTTTGTGATCCTGATCTCGTAAGATGATGTCATAGTAAGGCAACACAGTGTGATTCTCAAATGTTACGTTTTCCAACATGTTATGTTTTTTAACAACACTGAAAAAAAACTGTCCATCTAACCAAGTTATAAAATATTCAGCCAATAAATTTTTTTGGGATCTTGTTTTGAGACAAATGCACTAAACAAGAAATAATTTGAAAGATTAATAGTCTTGTTACCAGAATGTGTAAGATTATTTTTGTAAGCCTGGAAATTTGACTCAAATTAAGTGAAAATATATCTGCCAATGGAATAAGACAATTTAACAACATTGTTTAAATCAATTAATTTGACTCAAATTTCCAAGCTAACAAGATAAATAATCATGTGTGTTTTGGTAACAGGATTAATCTTACACATTCTGATCTTGTTTAGGAAATCTGTCTCGACACAAGACCAATTTTTTTGTGTCATGTAATATATTAAAACTTGGTTAATTGGACAGTTTTGCAAGTATAATACAGAGTGGGTTTTTTCAGTAACAAGTGTCATTTTCTTTCAGCATGACAGAGAACATGCAGTCTTGTAAAAATTATTGATTCCTCAGGTTGTTCCATGAAGAGCATTTTTCTAATCCCTTTTAATTCATTCTTTTCTACTTGTCTATTTAACAGAATGTGTTTGATCTACTAAAGCCCCTGAAACATTGATGGTTTAATGTTCTTATGAAGTTTGTATTCTTGCTGTGTTGACAGGGTATGGGGCTGGCCCCTCATTCCTTGTCACTTGAGAGCTGAGTAACATCATTGAATTATTCAGTTCATTTTGAACTTAAAATAATTGTTCCAAAATGTCAAGGTTTCACATTTCAAATACCATATTCAAGTTTATGAGTAAAATAAATCTTACATATAAATGTCTGGAATTTTTCTTGTGGATGGGATCAATACTACTGTATTTTCTTGGCCTGCTTCATCAGTCTTTTTTTGCTTGCTTGTTTTTTTGGCTGTTTTTTTTGTTGTTGTTATTTTGGCTGTGTAATTATGTCACAGATTTGATGTATTCAGTTTCAGAAAGAATACGTAAATTAGTAACAGTTAATTCAAATTCATTTCCAAGTTTGATTTTCTGTTCTGTCATTTTTTTGAGGGGTTGATTACAGGGTAAGCCCCTCACACCTTATCACTTGAGCGCTGGATTCATTTGTTAACTTTTAACTCAAAAAGGTGCTTCCAAAAAAGGTCCTTGTTTGAATTATTGACCTCATTTACCTACTCTTTTTTTTTTCTTTCAGTGTATGAGCAAAGACAATTTGCATACACGTTTTTATACATGTTCTTGGGGATGGGACCAATAATGCGTTATTGACCTGTCACAGTTTTGATGTATTCCATTTTTGAAAGAAAAAGGTCAGTTGCACTTGCACTTGTATGTTTGCTGACTTCTACCATTTAATAAATTTGTTCTTTATTGCAGCTTGTGTGTGTTTCACTTTAGGATTGCCATTTCCATTCAAAATAGACTGAATCAATGACACAAACTTAAAAAAAACTTTTTTGTTTTTCATTTTTTAACTGAAGCAGGCTTAGTGATGGTGTATGTTAATTTTCACATTTGTCTTTTTGGGAAATTGCAAAACATGAGACAAACTAGACAAACCACCATTCACTCTCTCACACCTAAAGACAATTTAGAATTACTGTACCAATTAACCTAAAAGTCATGTGTTTTGGTGTGTGGGAGGAGGCCAGAGTACCCAGAGAGAACCATTAAAATCCACAATAAAAAACACAAAAAGAGCTCAAAACCTTTTAAAACGGTGCACCTAAATAACTCACAGGACATGATTTTTTTTTTGAAAACAAAACAAAACATGATTTTAAAAAGAAATCGTACAGACACACACACACACACATAAACACACCATTGTGTTGAAATGTAGCAGCCTTCAGGATGCTGTACATGAAAATGATAAAAGCAGATTTACCATTAGACCACTTTCAGCACAAATTATGGAACAGATGCAATACAAATGCTAACCTGTCATTCACCATTTGAACACATTGATTACAGAACCATTAATTGAAAAAAAAAAAACATGAAAACCTTTGTACAAAACAGAATATATATTTTGTAAACATAATGAGTACTCTGCAAAACAAAAAATGTGTTAAAATTTGTGAGTTATTACAGTTTTTCATATCTGCTTGGCAAGACGTGTAACGTAGAGTCAAATATTCTGTGTGCACTGAGGAATGTTAATTTTAAACATTTCAAAATAGACAAAAAGGCATCCATGTGACAAACATAAAGTATGCCATAGCCTTATGAGTTCTGTAGATAGGCTACCTTTCAACAAAATACCCGTGTTACAGCAGCAATAGCCTACTCCTTACAGTTGAGTTCTGATGTAGGCTCGTAAAAACAGGTAAAGCTCAATTGCTTCTTCTGGGGTATTAGGTGGGTGTAGATAGTTTTCTGACATTGCCAGGCAACAAATGTCAAAAACAGTTTCATCACATGGATGTGGGCCTCTCGGTAGGCATTCCTCTCTACAAGCTTGTATTTGTTGATGAGATACTGTCTTGAGGTAGTTTTCAGTGCCCAAAAGGTGGGGAAAGCTGTACAGAATCAATGGTCGTCCACTTGGGGAAACAGCATTCCTGGTAGCACGAATTCTGTGGCAGTTCCACAAATGAGCAACTTGCTGCAGCTCCCTCTGGAAAACAAATAAATAAATTTACGGTGATTATTGTGTGTTTATACCATTTATATTTATTTTTCTGTAGAGGTTGCAAAGAAACACTGATAAATTAAATGCAACATTTCTTCAGTTTTTTTATGACAAGTTTACAATTTCAAAATGTTAATAAAGATAATTGAAATGGCATAAATACTTGTAAAAAAAAGTCAGAATAACACAGTTAGTTGTGGTACCACTTTATACTACAATGAACAAAATTACTTAAAAGATAGACATATTTTAGTGTTATTAGTTTTTTTTGTACTGTGGCTGGGCGATACTCAAACCTGTCAGTAGGTAGCATTTCAGAATAAGTCCGTTGAGCATGACGTAAACAAGTTTTCTGCATTTTTAGAAGACAGCTACAGGTAGTCCCCGACTTACGAGCGAGTTCCGTACCTGCGAGGCTCTCGTAACACGAAAATCTCATACGTCGGAACACGAAACACGTGTTCTCGTAAGTCCGGATTTTCGGTTGTAAGTCAGAAAATTTAAGCTAGCGCTACGACGAATACTCGTTTTTCATCAAAAACGTTCATACTACTTCATAAACATGCTCAGAAACGTGTTTCCAAACGGTTAGCTAACACACTTTAATCTAAAAACACAAAAAAGTGCTGTATTTTTTACAAATTTAGTGCTCGTTCGCCAGCTCGTAAGTCCGGAACCTCGTATGTTAGAGCGCTCGTAAGTCGGGGACTACCTGTACTCTTATATAAGTCCGACTGCTAAGTCTGATTTTAGCTTTACATGATTTTAGGTATGCATATTTTTAATTAAAAAAAATCCACAGCTGATTGTGCCCTTGGAATTATGTCAGAAATATACAGTATACAGTACAGGGTATGGAAAGGAATGATTGTTAAAGAATCCAATACAGCAGTGTGTAATGAATACTACACTGCTAATTTATTGAATTGAATGAAGTTAGCAATTTATTAGCTACTGAACCAATCCAACATGTTTACAAACAAAAAGCATGACTTACTGTACCTCAATTATTTCCAGGCAGGTGAACTGGATTAAACTTTTATCAAGGAAATCCCCTGTAAAATGGTCCAGGTCCTTTAAATCGTGAAAGGCATTGATCCAATATTGTGCATGTTGTTTTCTTAAAAATCCCCACCACTGTTCAATCCTTTGGTTGTGATTACTTGAGCCAGTAATGTAGCATCTCTGAGAAAATTCGTCTCCATGGTTACTTCGTAAAAATATCTGCATCTGCTCCACTGAACAGTTCTCCGTACCCAGGTCTGACCTGATGCGCGTGGGAGTGCCGATCCTGTTTTCCACTTCATCAATGAAGTACCCAGCAATAACCCGGGGATTGCTACTTGTGCTGTAAGCATGGAGCCACATGACCATACGAGAAAATCCGTCAACAGCCCCATTGATACAGATTCCATATGGTTTTAGTTTGTCATATGAATCGACATGCCACATGAAGTTGGGACCTGGGTTTCTGTACAGACGTCGTCTCAGACGATTCCGTAGCCTCAGCTGTACTCCTTCGGGATCTAGGATTTTGAGCAGATGCCGGACAGTTCTTTGTGACACCACCAAGCCAGCCTGGATGCATTTCAGATGCATTAATCTGTAGCCATGAAGCATCCCGTGCTGGTTTAATTGCTCCTGGAGGAAGAGAGCTACTTCCAGCAGGTCAGAGTGGGCTTTTCGCCTAAACAACCCCAAGGACTTAAGACACCTGCGCAGTGTCGACATACTAATAATATAGCCATCCTCATTAAGTAAACTCAGTATTTCCCAGTGTCTCATTCCTAAGAGGAAATAAAAGCATATCAAATCAGATAGCGCCGTCATTGTCCACTTTTTCTGTAGTGTAGCTCAACAATGACTCTTTCTAATTTATCTCATAATTATGAGATCTTATCTCATAATTATGAGATAGTATCTCATAATTATGAGATCAGGATCTCATAATTATGTAGTGGCTAGGGAATCAGACTTGGGATCCGAAGGACCCAGGTTCGAACCCCGGCCACGGCACAACTTGGGGTGTCTATGAGTGCACACCTATTTTCCCCAGCTCCCCGAGCGCTGACTACGGCTGCTCACTGCACCACCTGGTGGTGGTTGGGTTAAATGCAGAGGCCAATTTCGTCTGTCAAGTATGGGAAACATACACAGATGACAAAAATGTGACATTATTTATTATTATTATTATAGTATCTCATAATTATGAGATAGTATCTCATAATTATGAGATAAGATCTCATAATTATGAGATAAGATGTCATAATTATGAGATAGTATCTCATAATTATGAGATAAGATCTCATAATTATGAGATAAGATGTCATAATTATGAGATAGTATCTCATAATTATGAGATAATATCTCATAATTATGAGATAAGATGTCATAATTATGAGATAGTATCTCATAATTATGAGATAGTATCTCATAATTATGAGATAAGATCTCATAATTATGAGATAAGATCTCATAATTATGAGAAAGATGTCATAATTATGAGATCCTGATCTCATAATTATGAGATCCTGAGTCAATTTTTATTTTATTTGGTGAATGCAATGCTCTTCCGTACTTTCTTATTCAGGCAGGCTTTTAATACCTAGTAGTTATTTGTCATTCTTGTTATGTTTTAATAGTTTTTAATTTTTAACTGGATGTTTTAAAATTTTTAATTGTTTGTTTTTTTACTTCTGTATTGTTCAGCACTTTGTGCACCCTCTGGCTGCTGAAAAGGGGCTCTATAAATAAAATTTGATTGATTGATGGTGTGAGAGATCTTTTTTTATGCCTTCTCTCCTCATGTTTTCTTCCTCTTTTCTCATCTAAGCAAAAATATTATTCTGAATAAGAATAAGAGTAGCAGCTTTGTGCACTCTGCCCATCTTTTGGACGACTGTACGTACATTTTCTCGTTGTACCTCAGTGCAATGATAATAAAGCTTATTCTGATTCTGAAGGCCAGCGAACAATGGATTAAAAAAAAAACCAGTCTGTGTTTAACCCCCTGCTGTCCTCATGTCAAAGTAATCCAGATATCTCAGATTTAAGACTCTAAAGACTTTGGGGTCAGTTTGACTCAAGAGCAGCACAGGTGTTAAATGATGAGTCAGCACTGTACCGAGGTGATGATGAGACCTCTGCAGCCTTTATCCATCTCCAGCTTCTCCAAACTGATGCAGAACTCTGTGAGGAAATCCAAACTCAGGCTGTTGACTGGAGGACTCTGCATGTGCATCACTGCCACGCCTGCAGATGCATAGGAGAGGTCAGTCTTCAGCACTCTGAGCAGGTCCTCCTGACAATCATGTGCTCAGGATTATGGATTCTATTCATGTGACATGCAGCGAATTGGCACAACTGGAAATCATTGTAATAAAACCTTACACCATGTGAGCAGCATGCACTTACACACATCTCCTGGCTTGTTGCGAGCTCTTTTTCAAACACATATAATGCAGTAAAATTCAGCTCTAGTTAAATCAAAGAAACCTTTAGCATTCTGTGCTGACTTTAATGCAGTAGTAAGTGTCCTATGGACGTTGCCTTCTCTTACTACAATAAGTTCATTTTGTTGCTTAGTTTACCCAAACTCATTGAGAAAAGAAAGCCCACTTTATTTCAAGGGATTTTCTGAGACATCATAAACATGATATAAGTTTTCATTTTAATTTTTAAAATTATTCTAATCCAAAAACACATTACAGATCCCATTTTGTGGTTATTTATTATATAAAACTGAAGGTAAAATAAAAAAAGCTGTGGGTGAAATCCTCCATCCGATGATCCAACAGTTTACTGACTCAGCCTTAGCAGCAATAACTCTCATTACTGTAGTTGTTTTCTGTAGGACTTTGTCTCTCACGTGGTTGTGGAGGAAATCTGGCACACTCTTCTTTCCAACATGGCTTCAGTTTGTTGTTTGCAGACATTTATTTCTGCTCACTTCTCTTATTTTTATTTATTTATTTATTTTAATTAGGACAATGCATATTAATCAACATAACAGCAGTTAGCATCAATGTAAATATGCCGGAGTTAGCACAATAGCTAATTTTCATCCGTTGTCCTAAGGCAGGTAAGAATAAGAAACGTCCCATAAAACAAAAGAGCAGAGAAAAATACAAACATCACCTATATAGCACATAACACAACATAAAATTACAATAAAAATATGATGCCATAAGAAAATAGACAAAGTAATCTACACATGAGTGCACTTCTGATTAGTTTTCAGCCAAAGTTTCAGAGAATTTTTAAAGCTGGAGTAGGTGCCACAGTTCCTGATGGAAACTGGCAGTGTGTTCCATGACTGCGTGCCTCTGATGGACACCACCATTTGGCCAAATTTAGTCCTGCGCCGCTGCACATCACAATCTCCTCTGGTCAGTGCTCTTGTGTTTACTGTACTTGTTTTTTTTTACTTATAAAATATATTAAAGGAGGAGGAGCAAGTCCATTTAAAACTTTAAAAATCAGGCAAACGTCCATAAAAATCTGATAGCTATTAAAATCCAAAATTTTGTACTTATTTATGAAGTTACAATAATGATACTGTATTGGATTTTGTCAAAAAAATTCAGAGTTTTCTTAAAAAGAGTCTTTAGGGGCTTCATGACGATCTAGGCTATATGGCTGAAGATCATGGCATGCATGTAAGCCTTTGCTGATTCTGTTGTCAGAGAAGGTCTTATATGTTTGAAGTTTGCCAGATTAAGTTTAATTATATGTGAAATTCTCTTTACATGTTGCTTGAAATTTAGATTGGAATCAAAAATGACTCCGAGGTATTTAAATTGTTCAACCACATCTAATGTCTCGCCATTGACCAACACAGATGGATGCCCATTATCTGGTGGCAGCCGAGAGAAAAACATACAGACTGTTTTTTTAGTGTTGAGATGTAGACAAGAGTCCTGGAGCCAGTGAGACACCGGCATCATGGCACTAGAAAGCACAGCAGCAGCTTCATTTTTTGTTTTTCCATGAACATACAATACAGTATCATCTGCATATAATTGCATTTTTACAGTTTTACAAACATTTGGTAAATCATTAACGTATAGGCTAAATAAGATTGGTCTTTAAGGCCCACCCCAGCATTCCAGAAGGGTAGTCTGAACTATGGACCGTTGCGATTCTTTCATTGTTTAACCGTTCTGTTGTAGGTTTGCTGCTGCGTTTGGGATAATTGTTCTGTTGCTTCACGGCCCACGTTGGTCCAGTCTTCAGCTGCGAGTCTACATTGTACTGCCAGGAGTAGGGCTGGGCGATATGGAAAAAATCATATATCACGATATGGACTTTTTTATATCACGATAACGATATATATCACGATATAAAAAAACTTTGGTCCAAATTTTTCCTGTACACACACACACATCGTGTTGTATATATACAACACGATGTGTGTGTGTGTGTACAGGAAAAATTTGGACCAAGTTTTTATTTTATTTTACTACAGATACAGTTACAATTATAAGAATGTGAACAAAAAGAACAAGGAAAGTTGGACCAAAGTAGAAACTTTGGTCCAACTTTGGACCTACTTTGGTCCAAATTTTCCTGCAGGGGGCGGTAAAACAACGGGGGCGGTAAAACAACGGCTGCTAATAAAACCCACGAAGAAGAAATCCGCTCTGACTGGAGTAAACAAGACAAAGAAACAGAAAAGAGAAAACGTTGCGTTTGATTCCGGTTCTGTTGTGTCTCTGGTCTGTTTTGTATTGGTTAACTGGACCCGAGTTCGGACTCGGTTGAACTTCGTGTCCTCTGGACCCATTTTGTCTCCGAGTTTCAGCGGAGCTAAATAATGGAAGCTAACAAGGTGAGCTTCCCCTCTTTTTGGTAAAAGTTCTTCTTCTTGGGCTGCCTGCGCAGCTGTTTCTCCATGTTGTGACACCCATAGATATCTGGTGACACCGGCTTCATGCCGGCTGCGTCTCTGTTGAACTCGAGTTTAACAACGTAAAGCACGTGTCGCAAACCCGCGCGTGCGTCAAACATAAAGCAGCGCCGTCATCTCGCAAAACCACTTTATTCTTATTTATCACGATAGAGACGATAGAAGGAAAGTAGCACGATAGACACGTTTCTATCGTCCCCACGATATATATCGTCATATCGCACAGCCCTAGCCAGGAGACAGAAGAAGTTCCACACAAGCCACATTTGTTCAGACTTTTTTTTAATTGTCTTCATGTCTTGTCATGAACTTTCATCTTTAACCTGCTGTCTGAGGCACGTGGAGTCTAAAGGGCGAGATACACTCGAGCGTCCTCACGATACGCCAATACGCAGCGTACGTACGCCCCGTACGCAGCGTAGCCCCGCGTAGCCCCTCAGGGCAAGTACGCGCAAAAGTATTTTTTTACTACGCATACGCGATTCGCATACGCGATGCGCGGTGTCTGATCTAAACTTCCCCGGCGCCGGACTGTTTTGTATGTTACACAAATGAAATAAATTCCTCTTTTTTATCGCTGATCGGGCCTTTTCTTTTGTTTTTTTGCCTAAAGTCAAGTAACCGCTTCTTCCTCCGTTCACTCGATGAATGAAATGAATGAATTCAGGTCCTACCTGGGTGCGCGATGTTTTATATATTCCCTGGTGGGCTGTGGGCTGCAGGAAAAGCACTCCGTGCTCAGCTGCTCATATTACAACAAGGAGAACGCGAGCGTTTGGAGCGAAAAACTAGCGGAAGTGACGATCGGAAGTGACGGTACGGAGGAAATGACGTTAGAATTTGGAGCGAAAACACGAGAATCTACGCGAGAACGAAAGCCGAGTGTAGCAGTGGCTCCGTATACGCGCGTATACGGAGTCTGCTTAAGTGTATCTCGGGCTTTAGATGGAGCTCTTGGGTTATTTTTTGTTATTTCTCTGAATATTGCACAGCCTGGCCTTGGGAGTGATTTAGCTGGGACGGTTCTGTGAAGATCGGCAGCCACTTGTGAATAACGTCATTGTGTAAATCGATGGAGTCCAGGTTGTTTGAAAATGAACTAGATCCTTCCCAGATTGATGAGCAGCAACAGTTGTTTCTAAAAGATCGTTGCCGGTCACTTCCCTGCTAGCGTTGTGTTAGCACACATGTACGCTCCAGAGTAGAAAAATGTCAAAACTACTGCTATTATGATCACACTGATGACGACCAGATAAGCAGTACACTTGATCAGCAGCATCTAGCTGCTACTTTCCCTCTTAAATCCTATGGACGCTCATATGGTGGACTTTGACGTTCACACAAATCTGGTCAAGATCAGATCATCTATGATGCCCTGATATGTAAAAACCCTAGACTTAAAAGAGGGTGGACTTTATTTATCCCATAATTGTAGCTCCTCTTACTACACTCAAGAACACCTCATGCTCCACCCACTATCTTAAAGACCGTGTAAAGTGAATTTCAACATTTTCTTCAATAAACATTATAAATGTCATAATGGTAATCTTGTAAATGAGTAAAAAGTCTCAAAATTGTAGCTCAATTAATTTTGGAGTTGGCGTGTTTTAAATGTGACCGAGTTTCGTCACGCGGTCTTCTTAAGTATAGCCCCACCCCCTGCAGCTCCAGCCGTATAAATTCGCCTCGGTGGAGCCGTTCACTCGCGAATCGCAGATAGCATCAGATAGCAATAGCATAGATATTTTGTTCATTGTTAGCTAGCTAATCAATTATGCCTCGTTCGTGCATCTTCCCTGGATGTCGCAATGGTCAGGGCACCCGTACAAATCATAACATGTTTTTATACCGCGTGGTTTTATACCGAGTATCTGTAATGCCTGGATAGGTCAATGGATAAAGCGCTTGCCTTCCGTCCCAAACCCCACGGGTTCAAATCCCGCATGGTACAACTCTTTTTTTTTTTTTTTTTTATTCATTCCAGATTAAAAACACACAAGAAAACTATTTACAAAAACAGCGTAACTCTTGGAAAAAGTAGCTGCTGTTACAGACAGAACTCGGATAAAAACAGAGCAGGTTTACTGGATCTCTGCTGCCTGCCTCTCCACAGAAGCCGTTTACGCATTGGCCAGCCCTCCCCGGCTCTCCCAGCTTCTAACCCGGGTTCGGCGTATTCGCATTTACCTTTTCCGCCCGTGATCCACCCTTGTTCTGGAACCATCTTCACCGTGGTTCTATCGGGCCCGGCCCCACGGACCCAGTTTCACGTCATGTACTGCTCACATTTGATTCGTTGTTTGCAGCAGGGGCGGGACTCATTCAAACAACCTCAGCGCGAGGGTTGAATTTCATTCAAATTTAACTACAGAAACGAGAAACCCCTAAAACAATTGTTAGCTGAATTAGTTTTTCTGAGTTAAATTTTTGTTAATAACTGATCACAAATCAGCTTATGTTACAACGTAAATAACAACGAAGCGCACCCATTTCCGCCTTTCAGCGCGACCTGAATGTCATTAAACAATAACTAATATTGTCTAACTGTTGCGCGCAGCCAGGGTTTTAAAATATAACCAATAATCTCTAACTTCTACGTGCAGCTAAAATGTTAAGAGGAGTGATTCCTATATGGGTAAGGTGGACACCTGAAAATTTCAGTCCGCCACAATAGCTCAAAGTGTTAGAGCACTGCTCTTTTGACCAGGAGAAGCGGGTTCGCTTCCCGCCTGGTACAAAGTTATTTTACTTTTTTTTTTTAATTCACATTTTCTTTTAAATAAAAAGGAGTTTGTTTGGTTAACAAACTCCTTTTTATTTACTCCAATAAAAAAAAAAAATAAAGTAAAATAACTTTGTCCCATGCGGGAAGCGAACCCGCTTCTCCTGGTCAAAAGAGCAGTGCTCTAACACTTTGAGCTATTGTGGCGGACTGAAATTTTCAGGTGTCCACCTTACCCATATAGGAATCACTCCTCTTAACATTTTAGCTGCACGTAGAAGTTAGAGATTATTGGTTATATTTTAAAACCCTGGCTGCGCGCAACAGTTAGACAATATTAGTTATTGTTTAATGACATTCAAGTAGCGCTGAAAGGCGGAAATGGGTGTGCGCTTCGTTGTTATTTACGTTGTAACATAAGCTGATTTGTGATCAGTTATTAACAAAAATTTAACTCAGAAACACTAATATATATATATCCAGCTAACAATTTTTTTTAGCGGAGTCTCCTCTCTTAAAACACGAACACTCCACCCACGTGAAGAGAGCACCCCACCCACTTCCAGAGAACTGCCCACCCACTTCAAGGCGGCTCTGCGGCAAATGCGTAATGAACGCGGGTGGCCCAGAGCCACCCAGGGGCGGCCCGGGGCATTGAGGGCTGGCCAATGCGAAAACGGCTAGAGAGTCAGCTCAGGGCAGGGGCAGGACACGAGCGCAGCTGCGCTGAAACCACGCCCACGCACTGACACGCCCCCAGCGTTCCAGGGCAAGGCAAAATCATGTTTTTTCATGATTTTTGAGACTTAATTTTATAAGGTAAACAATGTTTTTAATCAGTCAGATTTAAATGGGTGATTAATAACACATATTTATGCCATGTGACAAACTAAAAACACACATTTAATTTCACTTTACACGGTCTTTAAGGAAATATAAATGCATTATAATTGTCTTTGAATTGGTAAAAAGAAAACATTTTAAACAACAAAAGTATGTAAATAAAAAAAAAAGAGCTTTGAAACAAGAGCAAGGAGTAACGGCACAATTAATCACCTGTACTTTGATCAAAATCTACTTTGATTTTCGATGAGGAGGACTGGTTTCTCTGCTGGCTGATGAAGATGGGGGGAACGCACACCCTGCCACGACTGCTGCCGGAGGACATCCAGGAGGCAAGACCTTTATAAAAACATAACGCAAAAACAACATTCTTTCAACAAGTGTGTACAAATCACGTTACAAATAACACAAACTCATAACTGTATCACCCAGAGACACTGACTGCCACCAAATATATTTAACTGTTTTCAGGTACAATGAGAAACAAAAGTTTCTTGTACTTCCACACAGTAAACGTGACGTCACTTATTTTGATGACGATGAAAACGATACAGCCTATGAAAAACTTCTAAGCATCAAAAACCTGTGGTGGGATGTAACTACCGTAAGTACAAGTACTTTGTCACTGTACTTAAGTACATTTTTCATCTATGTGTACTTTACTTAAGTAGAATTAAACGTGGGTAATTTAGACTTGTACTCCACTACATTTTACATGAAGTATAGTATCTGTACTTTCTACTACACTACATTTCTATAATGCGTTGTGTTACAAGTTACATTCACGTTGTGTTTTTTGATTTGTTGTTAGTTTGAAAGTAACTGATGTCAAGAGGAAAGTTTGTCCATTGAATCACTGCAAAGTGGACAGGTAACGTTAGACCTGCCTTCAAGAAGAGCTAGACCAATGATGTATATTCTAGTATACAGTACGTCACTGAGCTGGGAGCACCCACAGCACCACTAACACACCCAAACTGGATTCCACCGCAGAGTCAGCCAGAAGATACACACCACCCATGGCCTTATTGAAATATTATATATTATTGAAAAACTGTTCAGTACAGCAGGACAGATTCTCTCTCCCGAAAGAGCCAGGCTGGACTCAAAAAACTTTGAAAACCAACTTCTTCTGAACTTGAACAAGAAATTCTTGCTGCAATATTAAAATGTGTCAGTTCATGGATGTTAGGAGACAAGAGATGTCTCCAAATGTCTCAACACAGGTTAAAGTTTTGAAAATGGTGTCAGAAAGTTAAAATATTGTTCATATTGACCCATTACAAGGTTAACTAGACATTATTTTAACTAGCGTTTAAGACAAACTGGAGTTGAAATGATCAGATGTTCCTTTGTCAGGTCAATGCTCCTTTTTTCAGAAAGACAACTTTTACTTAAATGTGTTTACTGCAGTTAAAATGACACATTGGTTTTGCTTTGTGTTAAATAAAAACTTTAAAGGTACTGAGGATTCTTGTTTTTTGGTATGCTAATCAACATATGTATGTTAAATGGGGAAACTCTGTATCGGACCCCTTCGGTGTCTCAAACGGTGTGAGACAGGGTAGCATCCTGTCTCCCTTTTTGTTCAATGTTTACATGGATGACCTGTCAAAGCTTTTAAATGACTGTGGAACAGGTTGTAGGGTGGGAAATAAGGTCATCAACCATCTTATGTATGCCGATGATTTAGTAATCTTCTGTCCCTATTCTGCTGGCTTACAAGAACTGCTGCAGGTGTGCTCTGACTATGGAAGTGACTTTGATATAAAATATAATGCGAAGAAAAGCAACATCATGATTGTGCGGAGCAGAGAAGACTCCAAGTTGATGTTCCCTGACTTCTTTCTGTCGGGCAACAGGCTGGATGTCAGTGATGAATATAAATATTTGGGGCACTATTTGACTGCAGACCTGTCAGATGATAGAGACATTTACAGACAATGCCGTATGCTCTATGGACAAGCTAACACGCTGATCCGTAGGTTTGGAATGTGCTCATCATCGGTTAAGATCCAACTCTTTAAGGCCTACTGCACTCCTTTGTACACCGCTCACCTGTGGAGACGTTATAAAAAGAGCAGCATGTATAGACTAACTGTGGCATATAATGATGGCCTTCGAATGATGCTGAGGGTACCTCGATGGAGCAGTGCGAGCAAAATGTTTGCAGATGCAGGTGTGCCTACCTGCCAAGCGGTGCTGCGTAACCTCATGTATAGATGCATGTGTAGATTGTCTGTATCTGAAAACTGCATCATCACTACACTGACCAACCCTGGACTAAGCTCTGTGAGATATTTTTCTATTCTGGGGACTCATTGGCGGATGAGCCTCTATAGGAAAGCTTTTTAGTCTTTTATTCTTATTTTTATTTTTTTATAGGAAAGCTTTTTAATCTTTTTGATCTTTTTTTATGTTTTATTCTTTTTATATACATATATGGATCTTGTATTGTATCTGAAATAAAGAAACTACTACTACCTGTACTGTATAATCATACATCTTTCTTATTTTGCTTAATGTCATTTCTCTGCAGGTCATCCCTGAAATTCTGACACACAGAAACACAAGTCCAAGTGTGAATTGTGTCACAGAGTAAACACAATAAAAACATGTATTATCTGCAGCATTGATGGCTCGAGCTATTAATTACAGAAAATATACATACTAGTTTAGGCACACTTGGTATTATAGACCAAAGTTAGGTAATACATTCAGCAAGTACTTTCATGTTTAGTACTTTAAATATTTTAAAAACAAGTACTTATTTACTTTCACTAAAGTAAAAACGTTAATGTACTTCTACTTTTACTAGAGTACATTTTTGTCTGTTTATTTGTACTTTTACATGTGTCTTAAGTACAGTGTTTTGAGTACTTTCTCCACCACTGTCCACCACTGTAATAAAAACTTCTACGCGTCAAATGATGCATTAGATTTCTCATAAAAGCATAAAAGCAAGGTTTGACAAATCAAAGCGTCAAACATAAGCACTCAACAAAACCGTAGCTAACAAGTGGCTTCCAGTCAGTGCAGCTGAAGCTAACAGCTAACACAGCCTCCAGTCTGTGGTTTTATTTAGGGAACGAGGACAGGACTAATCATGCATGCGCACAAACCGTGTTTTAATTTTTATTTTATACCTAAACTTTCAGTCAGCATACCTGATAAGCGACGACCGCTTCTCAAAGCTGAACTAAAAGCCATTTTGTCTGTGAGCGTCGCGAGCAGCCGATGGACGGTCTTCTTTTTTCCTTCTTCTCCTCCTCCTTGGGAGTCGGGTTTGTTAAGTGTCGGTGCAGCAGCGCCCCCTCTGACCGACACGCGAACAGGCTGTAAAGTCATGTCTCCAGTTAACAGTTTTAAACCTCCAAGCGTGGCCCTCGCCTTCCTACGCAGCTCCGAACACAAATATATATAAAAAATATTTTTTCCACACAATAAACTAGTCAATCATTTAGAGCCATCTCAAACTGATAAAAAAGAATCACGTTAAAATGTTTATTTTTAATTTTTATTATTGTTATAGGAGATTCTAGGTGCCTTTACTT
>JBBPBX010079179.1:6114-16447 GCA_038048925.1 Garcialebias charrua
ACTGTATATATATGTATGTGTGTGTGTATGTATATGTATGTATAAAACCTGAAAGTTATGCACCATAACTCATGTTCCCTGAAAGAAGGGAACGAGCAGTGTTGGGAATGTTACTTTAAAAAAGTAATTAATTATAGTTACTAGTTACTTCTCCCAAAAAGTAACTGAGTTAGTAACTGAATTACTCCCCTATAAAAGTAATTAGTTACCAGGCAAAGTAACTATTGGTTGTTTGGTTGGTTTAAGTTTAGATATATCTACGAATTTAAAGTAGAATTGCAAAGACAGGTACTTAACACAAAACTTTTAATACTTACTGCACCTCAACAGAACATGACTGGTTGACATACTATACTTCAAGTTTTTTCTTCATTACAAAATACAGTTTAACAAAATAATACAACATTGTGTTTTCAGCTCTGTGCACACACTGTACTGTTCAAGTGTTTTCTTAGAAATAAAAGTAAACAGTTAAAATGAGTGCTTTAACTCTGTAGTGTAAAATAAAATCAAACCCTCACACAACTGGTTCTTCAAGTATTTTCTTAAAAACAAAAGAACCATTTTAACAATATGAAGTACTTTTAAAACAGTACTGAAAATCTGAATTACCTGAGCAGTTGTGAGATGCTTCATCAGATCAGATTACGACGGACGTGGACAAACACTTCGCTTCGGGACATAATGTACACTTCACATGCACGTTCTTGCCTTTTACCTCAAGGAGAGTAAAGTAGTGTCTTTATTTCCACTTTGAAAACGCCAACTTTCCCTCCAGATTTGCTATTGCTGCAGGACTTCTGCTAACTTTTCAGATTTGGAGCTGGTGTGTGGTTTGAGAGTGAACTGAACAACAAAACCTCTGATTGGCTGACCTCTACCTGACACCCTACATTAGCCAATCAGCATCATCCTTATTGTTTCACCCCTCCCTCCCCTCTGCTCCCTCCCCCTCCTACCCTCCCTCATCAAGGAAAAAAGTAAACAAACAGCTTATGAGAGCCAGCGCACGGAAGACAAAATAACGTACCCCCATTTAGTGGTTGTAACGGTAACGGCGTTGTAACAATAGACATAGTAACTACTTAGATTACCCATTAATGAAAAAAATAACTTCGTTTGTAACGCCGTTTATTTGTAAGTCCGTTATTCCCATCACTGGGAACGAGGTGCAACATATGCTATGGGAATTGCACCCCCGCGCGATTACCTGAAGAAATACATTCACGCCTTTATGGCAGGGGCGTCAGCGTCGCGCCAGAGGCCCCGCCCTCTGGGTACTTAAGCCGCTGACGCCCATTCATCAATCTCCAAGATGCACTTCACCGAGCTTTCAGCATTGAAAAGGGCCAAGTATGTTGCACCTCGTTCCCTTCCTTCAGGGAACATGAGTTATGGTGCATAACTTTCAGTTCCCTTTCAGTCATGTCTCTCGGTGCAACATATGCTATGGGAACGTAATTCATTCACACCCTTGAAATGCTCAGTAAAATGCATGCTAGTGTGAACGTCTGCCTCTATTCAGCAGGCATCTCAAAGCTGCTTTCTACTGTGTGTTAGAAAGGACAGCCTGAGTGACATCACACGCAGTAACATCCAAACTGTAATGCTTTGCAAAAGTGTTTAATGAGCTCCAGTTCGCAGTAGCACAAATGTCTGCAACTGGTACACCCTTGAACAGTGACCACGAGGTGGCCAAGCCCCGAGTAGAGTGAGCGCACTCCAGAGGGCACCTGTTGACCTTTGCTACTGTACGCCCTTTTTATGGCCTCAGTCACCCAGTGTGAGAGGCGCTGCTTTGATAGGGCCTTTCCGGTAGCAGGTGCTGCAAAGCACACAAACAGTTGATTTGTTTTTCTCCATTCGGCTGTTCTCTGCATGTAAGTGCTTAAAGCTCTCACGGGGCAGAGAGCCTTCAGCCTTTCCTGTTCCTGAGTGAGGACAGGAGCAGGTGGAAAAGAAGAGAGATCAAAGTCCAGACTTCTGTGGTTTAGAGTCAAGACCTTGGGGATATATGCGGGATTAGGACTTAGGGTGACCTTTGACCCGTCAGGGGCGAACCTGGTACACATTGGGTGTACGGACAAGGCATGGAGGTCACCCACACATTTCGCCGAGCAAAGAGCCAGGAGAAGAGCGATCTTATAAGATAATTGATCTATCTTAATGTCGCTCAGTGGTTCGAATGGGGGATCACAGAGAGCCCCCAAGACCAGACTAAGATCCCATCCGGGGTCAAGATCCTGCTGGGGGGTCTCTTCCTTAACACGCCCTTCATAAATCTTATTATGAGCACGTGCGCGCCAGGCGTCCTGCTCCTCCAGCCTTTGTGACAGGCCGAAATTGCTGATAGGAACACCTTACCGTATTCGTCGGCGTATAAGTCGCACCGGAGTATAAGTCGCACCAACCTAATTATGCCCAATTAAATGGAAAAATCAACGTATAAGTCGCACCGGCCTATAAGTCGCACCGGCCTATAGGTCGCACCTCACGTGAACTGGTGTTTTGCCCAAAATGGACTGGCTGCCAAATTGTTTGGAAGGACTTTTGACAAGATTATCACATAAAAACTACAGTATTTTGTTTGATGTGTCTTAGTTGAACTTTTCATTAATAAATGAACATTATTTTGGACTGGCTGCCAAATTGTTTGGAAGGACTTTTGACAAGATTATCACATAAAAACTACAGTATTTTGTTTGATGTGTCTTAGTTGAACTTTTCATTAATAAATGAACATAATTTTTGTATATTTTGTGTCTTTCATCATTTATCTTTAAAGATAAACACATAAAATATATTTTTATTAACTGACATTAAGTAAAAAACGTGTCTCAGTTTAAAGGGATTGTGACATGATTTTGTAAATTTGAATATTTGTCAGAACATATATATCTTATATCATTGAGCTCTGGTCGTTTTTGCATAATAAATTATAAATATATTAAATTTTTATTCCAAGTTATGGTAGTCATTTCTCTGGGACACGCCCCTAAAATTCCGTGCATTCCGCAAAACCGTCATTTGACGTACACGTGGGGAGCCGCTGCTCAACGCGCATGTAATTAATAATGGCGGAGCATGTCGACTCAGACGAGTGCAGCATTTCTAGTGTTGATCTAAGCGATTTGTCTTCAGTTTTGGAAGGTCAATATAAGCAGTAGAAGTTTTAATCTTGCTCAAATCATTTTATTGTATACTCTATTAATGGAAAACTTATTAACTTTTACGATTCAGCTTTAAAAAAAACGTGCAGGGAGCTTCGTGGCTTTGAGCATGTCCGATTGCGTTTGAGATCTATCATTTTAAGACAGTAAATCATCCAAAACTCTCATTAATAGACTCTCCCCAAATAAAAACAAACAACAGATCGTACCTGATTGCGCCGACATAATTTAAAAATACCTAAATAGCACCCGTGTTGACTCGGGAGCTATGCTAATGTCTGTTAGCAAGCAGATGTCGGCAGATAGACCTCACGTCTGACATATATCTTTTTTAAACAGTAAATCATCCAAAACTCTCATTAATAGACTCTCCCCAAATAAAAACAAACAACAGATCGTACCTGATTGCGCCGACATAATTTAAAAATACCTAAATAGCACCCGTGTTGACTCGGGAGCTATGCTAATGTCTGTTAGCAAGCAGATGTCGGCAGATAGACCTCACGTCTGACATATATCTTTTTTAAACAGTAAATCATCCAAAACTCTCATTAATAGACTCTCCCCTAATAAAAACAAACAACAGATCGTACCTGATTGCGCCGACATAATTTAAAAATACCTAAATAGCACCCGTGTTGACTCGGGAGCTATGCTAATGTCTGTTAGCAAGCAGATGTCGGCAGATAGACCTCACGTCTGACATATATCTTTTTTAAACAGTAAATCATCCAAAACTCTCATTAATAGACTCTCCCCTAATAAAAACAAACAACAAATCGTACCTGATCACGCCGACATAATTTAAAAATACCTAAATAGCACCCGTGTTGACTCGGGAGCTATGCTAATGTCTGTTAGCAAGCAGATGTCGGCAGATAGACCTCACGTCTGACATATATCTTTTTTAAACAGTAAATCATCCAAAACTCTCATTAATAGACTCTCCCCAAATAAAAACAAACAACAGCTCGTACCTGATAGGCAGTAAGATGGTCTCTGCAGACAAGACTCTCAGTAGGAACCCATCGGTCACAAGTTCTCTGTACTTCCATTCTAGGCAAAGTTTCTCATCTTTTGGGAATTTGTGAAGGCTCACTTGTTCACTGCTGATATTAGAACACCCAAATGCGCTACAACGTGATGGCATTTTTCAAGTTACACCAAAAAAAAAAAGAGTCGATCTTTCACCAAACAAAGGGGCAAGCCAGGCTCCGCCTTTTGCCCAGTGCCCACGTGTACGTCACATGAAGATTTGCATAAGTTCACGGGGCGTGTCCCAGAGAATTTATGGTAAAAAATTACCATAAATTGGAATGAAATTTTAATATATTTATAATTTATTATGCAAAAACGACCAGAGCTCAATGATATAAGATATATATGTTCTGACAAATATTCAAATTTACAAAATCATGTCACAATCCCTTTAAAATGATGACAGAAACAGATACTGTATTTATTTTATGGTTTTTATTTATTTATTCAAAACCATTGAAGTCTTCATCTTCTGTGTCACTGCACCATTTTTGGACCAGGCAGATGTCATCAGTGTAGGTACTGTAAAGGGTTTCTTAGCGCCCATAGCGGCCGAAACTGGTACTGCACCATTTTTGGAGTTTTTGACCAAAGTCAAATTATGACCAAAATATTGGAAAAATCGACGTATAAGTCGCACCGGCCTATAAGTCGCAGGGCTTAGAAATTTAGGCAAAAAGGTGCGACTTATACGCCGGAGAATACGGTAATTGTTGAAAAAGAACAACCTTTCTCCAGCAGGCCCTGAAGAAAGGTGAGGAGCTGAGCCAGGTCACATGAATAAGAAATAATATTTTTTTCTGTGCACCAGGCTTCAAAAATACGCCACTTCCGGGCGTAAAGAGACTGAGTTGACCCAGTTCGTGCATTTTGAATGGTATTTACCACATTCTCTGGCAGGCCTGAGGCCACCAGCTTGTCCCTTTCCGTCATCAAACTGAAATTTGCCATAGCTCTCAGCCTAAGTGGTGAGACTACTCCTTCTGGTGACGTGGAGGGTCCATGTAGAGGAGCAGGTGGTAGAACAAGCTCTCCTTCAAGGGCCCTAATTCCTGTGGTCCCTTGAAGGTCAATCACGTTAGGGAGAGGACCTTCCTGCAGATGTACCACCCTACTGCTCTGATCAAGAGTGTTTGGGGGCAGAGGCAATCTGTTGTCAATATTAGACAAAAGCGGGACATAATGTCTGCTTTTCCTCTTTGTGTTAGGGATCATGGATCGGAAGGGTTGCAAGTTTTGTAAACGAGCAAATCTCTTGGCCCCAGCCCGTTTCCTTGTTGGGCCTAGTTTACTGGTCTCCGGCCTTAAAAGGGTCCTGGAGCCTGACAAATCACCGGTGGGCTGTGTTTCACCCGGTGGGGGTACGTCGTTTAAGAGCAGAACTGTGTCAACACATTGAGCGCGGTCACGTGCTGCAAGATCACTGCTTGAGCATTACGTGTTGCCCACCACGGATATGGGGGCAGCTTCAGCATGAGAATGTGGAGATGGACCTTTGTGCTGAGCAGACTTTATATTGGTTGGTGACAGAGAGCTCAGTCCTCTTCGATTAAAAGGAAGAGGAGTCTGTTCCCTTATCAGTCAGTCTCTCGGTGCAACATATTTGCTATGGGAATTGCACCCCCGCGCGATTACCTGAAGGAATACAATCAAGCCTTTACAGATAGGGCGTCAACGTTGCGCCAGAGGCCCCGCCCTATGGGTATTTAAGCGACTGACGCCCATCCATCTTTCTCTCTCTTCGTGGGACTTCTCTGTTGCTTCATCGCTCAACCAGATGTGAGCTTGCTCCCTACACAGAGCGCACAGAGAATTATTCCTGCATACTGCTGGACTAGCAAAAGCTAGTCTGTCACATTTTCTCTAACCTCGAAGTATTTTTCTCCTCTCTCGACAGACTGCTTTGTTCGACGGCGCTAACTACGTCACACTGCTACCCCTGCTAATTCGTAGCGGGCTAGCCAGCGAAAGTGACACGACGGAGGGGATATCTAAACAAATTAAAAGAAAAAGGATTCTGGAAGGACTCGCTCGCCTTATAATAATAATAATGAATTCAATTTATAACACACTTTTCCATCCATCCATCCATCCATCCATCTTCTTCCGCTTATCCGGGGTCGGGTCGCGGGGGTAGCAGCCTAAGTAGGGAGGCCCAGACTTCCCTCTCCCCAGCCACTTGGAGCAGCTCCTCCGGGGGAATCCCAAGGCGTTCCCAGGCCAGCCGAGAAACATAGTCCCTCCAGCGCGTCCTGGGTCTTCCTCTGGGTCTCCTCCCGGTGGGACATGCCCGGAACACCTCACCAGGGAGGCGTCCAGGAGGCATCCTAACCAGATGCCCGAGCCACCTCAACTGGCTCCTCTCGATGTGGAGAAGCAGCGGCTCTACTCCGAGTCCCTCCCGGATGACTGAGCTTCTCACCCTATCTCTAAGGGAGAGTCCAGCCACCCTGCGGAGAAAACTCATTTCAGCCGCTTGTATCCGAGATCTTGTTCTTTCGGTCATAACCCAAAGCTCATGACCATAGATGAGGGTGGGAACGTAGATCGATCGGTAAATTGAGAGCTTTGCCTTTTGACTCAGCTCTCTCTTCACCACGACAGACCGGTACAGCGCCCGCTTCACTGCGGACGCTGCACCTATCCGCCTATCGATCTCACGCTCCAGTTTTCCCTCATTCGTGAACAAGATCCCGAGATACTTAAACTCCTCCACTTGGGGCAGGACCTCCTCCCCGACCCGGAGAGGGCATGCTACCCTTTTCCGGCTCAAGACCATGGCCTCGGATTTGGAGGAACTGATCCTCATCCCGGCCGCATCACACTCGGCTGCAAACCGCTCCAGTGAAAGTTGTAAATCACGAACTGATGAAGCCAGTAGGACCACATCATCTGCAAAAAACAGAGAAGCGATTCTAAGGTCACCAAAACGGATCCTCTCAACACCTTGGCTGCGCCTAGAAATTCTGTCCATAAAAGTTATGAACAGAATCGGTGACAAAGGGCAACCTTGGCGGAGTCCAACTCTCACCGGAAACGAGCCTGACTTACTGCCGGCAATGCGGACCAAGCTCTGACACCGGTCGTACAGGGACCTAACAGCCCTTATCAAAGGGCCTGGTACCCCATACTCCCGGAGTACCCCCCACAGAACCCCCCGAGGGACGCGGTCGAATGCCTTCTCCAAGTCCACAAAGCACATGTAAACTGGTTGGGCAAACTCCCACGCACCCTCCAGGACCCTGTTGAGGGTGTAGAGCTGGTCCAGTGTTCCACGACCAGGACGAAAACCACACTGCTCCTCCTGAATCCGAGGTTCGACTATCCGACGGACCCTCCTCTCCAGAACCCCTGAATAGACCTTACCAGGGAGGCTTAAGAGTGTGATCCCCCTATAGTTGGAACACACCCTACGGTCCCCCTTTTTGAATAGGGGAACCACCACCCCAGTCTGCCAATCCAAGGGAACTGCCCCCGATGTCCACGCGATATTGCAGAGTCGCGTAAGCCAACACAACCCTACAACATCCAGAGCCCTAAGGAACTCCGGGCGAATCTCATCCACCCCCGGAGCCTTGCCACCGCGGAGCTTTTTAACCACCTCGGCGACCTCAGCACCAGAGATCGGAGAACCCGACCCAAAGTCCCCAGGCTCCGCTTCCTCAGTGGAAGACGTGCCAGTAGGATTGAGGAGGTCTTCGAAGTATTCCGCCCACCGACTCACAACATCCCGAGTTGAGGTCAGCAGCACGCCACCCCCACCATAAATGGTGTTGGTCGCGTACCTCTTTCCCCCCCTGAGACGCCGGATGGTGGACCAGAATCGCCTCGAAGCCGTACGGAAGTCATTCTCCATGGCCTCTCCGAACTCCTCCCACGCCCGAGTTTTTGCCTCAGCAACCACCCGAGCCGCATGCCGCTTGGACTGCCGGTACCTATCAGCTGCTTCCGGGGTCCCACAAGCCAAAAAGGCCCAATAGGACTCCTTCTTCAGCCTGACAGCATCCCTCACTGCCGGTGTCCACCACCGGGTTCGAGGGTTGCCACCACGACAGGCACCAACAACCTTGCGGCCACAGCTCCGATAAGCTGCCTCGACAATAGAGGCGCGGAACACGGCCCACTCGGACTCCATGTCCCCCGCCTCCCTCGGAACGTGTTCAAAGCTCTCCCGGAGGTGGGAGTTAAAGCTCCGTCTTACGGGAGACTCTGCCAGACGTTCCCAGCAGACCCTCACAATACGTTTGGGTCTGCCAGGTCTGACCGGCATCCTCCCCCACCATCGGAGCCAACTCACCACCAGGTAGTGGTCAGTTGACAGCTCCGCCCCTCTCTTCACCCGAGTGTCCAAGACATGCGGCCGCAGATCAGATGAGACAACAACAAAGTCGATCATCGAACTGCGACCTAGGGTGTCCTGGTGCCAAGAGCACATATGGACACCCTTATGCTTAAACATGGTGTTCGTTATGGACAATCCATGACGAGCACAGAAGTCCAATAACAGAACACCACTCTGGTTCAGATCAGGGGGGCCGTTCCTCCCAACCACACCCCTCCAGGTCTCACTGTCATTGCCCACGTGAGCGTTGAAGTCCCCCAGTAGAACAAGGGAGTCCCCAGGAGGCGCACTCTCCAATACCCCCTCCAAGGACTCCAAAAAGGGTGGGTAGTCTGAGCTGCCGTTTGGTGCATAGGCACAAACAACAGTCAGAGCCCGTCCCCCCACACGTAGGCGAAGGGAGGCTACCCTCTCGTTCACCGGGGTGAACCCCAACGTACAGGCACCAAGATGGGGGGCAACCAGTATGCCCACTCCTGCTCGGCGCCTCTCACCAGGGGCAACTCCAGAGTGGAAGAGTGTCCAACCCCTCTCAAGGAAACTGGTTCCAGAGCCAGAGCCATGCGTTGAGGTGAGTCCGACTATTTCTAGTCGGAACCTCTCAACCTCACACACTAGCTCAGGCTCCTTCCCCACCAGAGAGGTGACATTCCATGTCCCAATGGCCAGCTTCTGTAGCCGAGGATCAGACCGCCAGGGTCCCCGCCCTCGGCCACCACCCATCTCACATTGCACCCGACCCCTTTGGCCCCTCCCACAGGTGGTGAGCCCATGGGAAGGGGGACCCACGTCTCCTCTTCGGGCTGTGCCCGGCCGGGCTCCATGGGTAAAAGCCCGGCCACCAGGCGCTCGCCAGCGTGCCCCACCTCCGGGCCTGGCTCCAGAGTGGGGCCCCGGTGACCCGCGTCCGGGCGAGGGAAAACTTAGTCCATTTATTTCACTCATCATAAGGTTTTTGGGCTGCACTTTGTCTGGTCCCTCACCTAGGACCTGTCTGCCTTGGGTGACCCTACTAGAAGCATGAAGCCCCTGACAGCATAGCTCCTAGGATCATTGGGACACTCAAACACACTTTTTATTAGTGAAAATCTCAAAGTGCTACACACATTGAATGCTACACACATTCATACACCGGTAGCGGCAGACTACCATGCAAGGTGCTTTCCAGTCCTACCGGGAGCAACTCGGGGTTAAGTGTCTTGCCCAAGGACACAACGACACATGGTGTGGTGAACCGGGATTCGAACCGCCAACCTTCCGATCGGGGGACGACTGCCATTACCACTACGCCACAGCCGCCTTATCTCGGACATGCCTCCAGAGAAAGGAAAGCGAAAGACAAGACTTCCAAAGAAAACAAGCAGGACGGCGAGCCCAACTTTGCGCGCCTGTACTAGCGGATGCAGTTTCTCCCTCGTAGTGACGGACACCCATGAGGCCTGTCCAGTCTGCTTGGGAATGCTATACGCAAAAACAGCGCTGGATACGCTCGACTTTTGCCCACACTGCAGCCAGATGCTGGATGCGGTGCTGCGGCATTGGGTTGACCTCGTCGCCAAGGCCATGAGCACCCCAGCAGTGCCATCGGATGCGGCCAACACCGAGCCCCTCACTCCCACGCCGGAGCTCGAGAACATGGCTCTACACAACAGCACACGAGTCGAATGGGGTGACAGCCCTGACGTGCTGGCTCCTATGGTGAATTTAACAGTCGAATTCAACAGTCGAGGCAGGATGAACGAGGACGAGATCTCGATTTCAGCCTCAGGCAAATTTTCTGTGG
>JBBPBX010079180.1:0-16445 GCA_038048925.1 Garcialebias charrua
AAACTGTAGAAACGTTTCGTCTTTCGTCCGAAAAACTTCCTCAATCTGGGATGCTGTATGCAGCTCAATCTTATAAATAGCACCCTCTCACGTAGCCTTTTAGATTTTTTTACCTGGATTATTGAGCATGCATCAGGGTAGCAGAATTATAGTTAAAACAAACAGGAAAATGTTTAGCTAAAAATTATCTAAAGCCTAAAAGTAGAAAAGATGAGCTAATGCATCAACATTTAAGCTAGAAGCTAAAAGTAGTCAAAGGCTAGCTGATAAGAAGCACAAATATATCTAAAAGCTAACAGTAGCACAAGATTATTTACAACCTAAAAGTAGCAAAAGTCAAGTTAGAAGCTAAAACTAGCTAAAGGCTAGCTAAAATCTAGACTCAAGGTTTACAGAATAAAATAACTTGAGTCTGAATATAAGCTGAATAATCTTTTTCACCCCATTTAAGGGTGAAAAATAGGCCGGAGCTGTGGCCGCAAGGTTGTTGGTGCCTGTCGTGGTGGCAACCCTCGAACCAGGTGGTGGACACCGGCAGTGAGGGATGCTGTCAGGCTGAAGAAGGAGTCCTATTGGGCCTTTTTGGCTTGTGGGACCCCGGAAGCAGCTGATAGGTACCGGCAGTCCAAGCGGCATGCGGCTCGGGTGGTTGCTGAGGCAAAAACTCGGGCGTGGGAGGAGTTCGGAGAGGCCATGGAGAATGACTTCCGTACGGCTTCGAGGCGATTCTGGTCCACCATCCGGCGTCTCAGGGGGGGAAAGAGGTACGCGACCAACACCATTTATGGTGGGGGTGGCGTGCTGCTGACCTCAACTCGGGATGTTGTGAGTCGGTGGGCGGAATACTTCGAAGACCTCCTCAATCCTACTGGCACGTCTTCCACTGAGGAAGCAGAGCCTGGGGACTTTGGGTCGGGTTCTCCGATCTCTGGTGCTGAGGTCGCCGAGGTGGTTAAAAAGCTCCGCGGTGGCAAGGCTCCGGGGGTGGATGAGATTCGCCCGGAGTTCCTTAGGGCTCTGGATGTTGTAGGGTTGTGTTGGCTTACGCGACTCTGCAATATCGCGTGGACATCGGGGGCAGTTCCCTTGGATTGGCAGACTGGGGTGGTGGTTCCCCTATTCAAAAAGGGGGACCGTAGGGTGTGTTCCAACTATAGGGGGATCACACTCTTAAGCCTCCCTGGTAAGGTCTATTCAGGGGTTCTGGAGAGGAGGGTCCGTCGGATAGTCGAACCTCGGATTCAGGAGGAGCAGTGTGGTTTTCGTCCTGGTCGTGGAACACTGGACCAGCTCTACACCCTCAGCAGGGTCCTGGAGGGTGCGTGGGAGTTTGCCCAACCAGTTTACATGTGCTTTGTGGACTTGGAGAAGGCATTCGACCGCGTCCCTCGGGGGGTTCTGTGGGGGGTACTCCGGGAGTATGGGGTACCAGGCCCTTTGATAAGGGCTGTTAGGTCCCTGTACGACCGGTGTCAGAGCTTGGTCCGCATTGCCGGCAGTAAGTCAGGCTCGTTTCCGGTGAGAGTTGGACTCCGCCAAGGTTGCCCTTTGTCACCGATTCTGTTCATAACTTTTATGGACAGAATTTCTAGGCGCAGCCAAGGTGTTGAGAGGATCCGTTTTGGTGACCTTAGAATCGCTTCTCTGTTTTTTGCAGATGATGTGGTCCTACTGGCTTCATCAGTTCGTGATTTACAACTTTCACTGGAGCGGTTTGCAGCCGAGTGTGATGCGGCCGGGATGAGGATCAGTTCCTCCAAATCCGAGGCCATGGTCTTGAGCCGGAAAAGGGTAGCATGCCCTCTCCGGGTCGGGGAGGAGGTCCTGCCCCAAGTGGAGGAGTTTAAGTATCTCGGGATCTTGTTCACGAATGAGGGAAAACTGGAGCGTGAGATCGATAGGCGGATAGGTGCAGCGTCCGCAGTGAAGCGGGCGCTGTACCGGTCTGTCGTGGTGAAGAGAGAGCTGAGTCAAAAGGCAAAGCTCTCAATTTACCGATCGATCTACGTTCCCACCCTCATCTATGGTCATGAGCTTTGGGTTATGACCGAAAGAACAAGATCTCGGATACAAGCGGCTGAAATGAGTTTTCTCCGCAGGGTGGCTGGACTCTCCCTTAGAGATAGGGTGAGAAGCTCAGTCATCCGGGAGGGACTCGGAGTAGAGCCGCTGCTTCTCCACATCGAGAGGAGCCAGTTGAGGTGGCTCGGGCATCTGGTTAGGATGCCTCCTGGACGCCTCCCTGGTGAGGTGTTCCGGGCATGTCCCACCGGGAGGAGACCCAGAGGAAGACCCAGGACGCGCTGGAGGGACTATGTTTCTCGGCTGGCCTGGGAACGCCTTGGGATTCCCCCGGAGGAGCTGCTCCAAGTGGCTGGGGAGAGGGAAGTCTGGGCCTCCCTACTTAGGCTGCTACCCCCGCGACCCGACCCCGGATGAGCGGAAGAAGATGGATGGATGGATGGATGGACCCCATTTAAGCCCATCTCCAGCCTGTTGGTTCTGCCCACAACTGTAATGAAATCTCTTCTGAATTTCATCTGGACCTTAAAGAAAAAAAAAAATCATTTGATTGACACACTGCTGTCCTGTGGTCCCAGGGGCACAACGTGTTGTTCCTGAAGGCCAGAACTCAGACTCACTTAAAGACGAAGAAAAAAGTTTTCTCTAAGGACAAAGCTTTGTAGAGAACAATGAGTGCTTGTCTGAAGCAGCTTTCCACGGCGCCACGACTGAACGGAGTCGAGACGGCCGCCAAGTTCAGCTGCACAACTTGCTGCTGCAAGACACACAAAGATATCGTCCTATAGGTGGAATGCACATCACCTGCTATCCTGCATGACAGAAGTTTAAACAAAGACTGTGATCTGTTGGTACTTAGAGCAGCCTGTCCCAGAGGACCAACCCTAAACCTAACCCCCTTACCCTTGTGCCTAAACCTAACCAAGACCCTAAACCTAATGCCAGACCCTTTACTCTAAAGTCTAAACACGTAGCTAAAGACGGAGCCTGCTGTCATCGCTTGTAATGGTGACAACGTACCTTTGAACCTCCTAGGAGGTACAGGAGGGGCAATCTGACCGCTACGTATGGGGATGATTATAACTGATCAGGGCCATTTTATGATTGATAACATCCGAAGCGGGTAGTTAGAGTATGAGTTAGGAATGACTCTCAGCTATTACCACACCAGACTGAAGCTCAATATCTGTAAATTGTGTCGGCCGACCCCACATTGCTGTTTCAGGACCCGCAGCAGGGTACAGACCCCAACTTTGGTAACCACCTGAGACTTTGTTTGGACTAACCTGAAGTGTTTCCGTGTCTGTTTCAGATCCAGAGTCTGGACCAGTTTACCAGCCAGGTCAAAGATGGACTGCTGGATCTTCATGGACTTTCCAAATTGTGCAGAGAAAACATAAAAAGTCCCCAATCCTGAGAGATGAACACCTTGAAGAAAACACATTTATTATTATAGATGATGGATGAACAGGATGAATAGTTGGCTGGATGAATGTTGGGTGGATGATGGATGGATGGACAGAATGATGGATGAACAGGATGAATAGTTGGTTGGATGAATTTTGGACAAATGATGGATGGATGGACAGAATGATGGATGAACAGGATGCTGGATGGATGATGGATGAATGGATGATTGGATAGAGGGACAGATGGTTGGTTAGATGGATGTTGGCTGGATGGATGATTGTATGGTCTGATGGATGGATGATTGGATAGATGGATGATGATTGGTTGATTGGATGAATTGATGATGGTTGGATGAATTTACCTTCTGTAATATGGAGATGTCTGCCCATATCCGGTCAACAGTTGATGTAAATGACTCACAGTCATGTGATAACAATGATGTCACATTACTATCTGCCCGGGTAATGTATTAGTTGTAAACTACTGTAATAAAATAATCAGGGGTAAAAGCTCCACTCGCCTTCAGAGAGCCGTGACCGCGTGCACAGTGTCCTGTCCACGTGTCCTATTCGGACAGCAGCCGAATGTCCCAGCTGGGTGAACCTGACACCCCACCTGAATGTCCCTCATGTCCCTCAGTCCTCTGCTCTATCTGCGTCCTCCAGAAACGTGCACTGCTGCGTCAGCTGATTTCACCTCAAAATGTGTCACCACTTAGCATGAAACATGACAACCTGACTGTAAACCACAAGAAGCTGGAGTTCAATAGTTCAGAAGCTGCCACGAAAAGAAGAAACAAAAGTGAAACCTCCTCCCAGAAGTTCCTTGCTGCTCTCCACATGATTTTCTCCTGCAGATATTTGATGGTAACATCTACAAGTTTTTGAGAAGAAGAAGAAGACGGACTCAGCTGTCCTCCTGCTGTGAGACAAACATGGTGAAAATACTTCTCACACTTCTGCTGTTCATAGCACTGACAGGTAAGACACTATTCTTCTATATAATATATATAACCATATAATATAATACAGCGCAATATTATAGTAAAATATATTACAGAATATATAACATTAAAGGATCTGTGGGTAAAAATTTACATCGGAATGAATGATTTATGTCGTCTGTCAATATTCAAACGAATTTTGTTAAAAGAGAGAGTGTGTATTTTCTTAAAGGAATTGAGATGTTTGTGAAGCCTTATTTTAGTAGTAGTTTGAAGGAACGATCCACAATAATTCAAGGAATAGGATTGTGGAATGGTTTGGAAGATACCGTTAAAAATTCCAGATCACTGTATACATTTAAGAGACTGATGAAGACGAGTTTCTTGGAAGAATATGGAAATCGTTAATATATATCTACTTAATTTGTTGTCTGATTTTATTAAGATGTTTGAGTTTTTATGTTTTTAATTTAGCTAGATTGTTATTGTCTTTGTGAATTTACTTTTATATATATATAATTTGATTTACGGTACATTAGAATTAAGTAAAAAGGGGCAGTTTTCATAAGACTAGTTCTTCTTCTGCCACCTTTCATTTTATTTTATTTACATTTTTTTATTGTATTGTATGTATAATTGTCATGTTTTTAAATGAAATGAATACATTTTCCCAAAAAAAAATTTATTGGCTGCACAGCTGAATTCAACTCTAATTATTGGGATATTTACTTTGCACACCTCTGTCTGCTTAGACCATCCATCACTGCTGAGCGTTTCTGTTTAGACTTATAATCTCCAAGAAAATGACATGTGGTTAGAGTGTTTCTGCTGTCTGTCAGCATTTACCTCTTAAAAAAAAAAACTAATGAGTGATTACAAAATGGCTCCTGGGGTCACATCCCCTGCTTTATTTGGTTTTATTCTCTAAAGTACAATAACAGAGAACACTATGTTTTCATGTCTGTATCACTTCACTGTGTTTACAACTTTAAAATTGAGGTTAAATGAGGACATTTTGGGATGTAAAGGACTTAAAGTGTACTGGTTTGTCTTACTGTCTTCAGAACACAAACCTGTTTTGTCTTGTTTTTTGAGTCACCTCACATCAACCACTCAGCAACCTAAGATTTAAATTTCGGCCAATCGTTTAAACAGTGATTCTTTGTTTAACAGCAGTGGATATCCTGATTATAATGCTGACATATTGGTGAATATGTTTGGTAATTTTGACAAAATAAAGCCATCTGAACTCGGTGGCTGTCTCTCTTGCAGCTGCATCCTCGCTGAGACCAAAGGTGGTATACAAAAAGGCAGGCGAGCTGGTGGTTCTGCACTGCCCTGTGTGTACTGACACCACACCTTTATGGACCAATGACACATTAAATCAGACAAGCAACAGGTCTGAATCAGCTGATCCGAGTCATATGGGCGTGTTGATTCATGGACGGAGCCTTGTGATTCTCAACGTTTCTGTGAGCCATCAGGGGAAATACTGGTGTTCTCTTGGGTAAGACACACACCATCATAAACTTCTGACACACAAACGGCTCAGAAGAATATTTTCTCTTTCGTGGGAACAGAAGTTTTCTGTCATCTTTCATTCCAAGTTCCATTCTGACTTAATAATAATAATAATGTAATAATAATAATAATGTATTTTCCTGTCATCTGCGTATGTTTCCCATACACAGACGAAATTCGTCTCTAATAATAATAATAATAATAATAATAATGAATTCAATTTATAACGCACTTTTCATTAATGAAAATCTCAAAGTGCTAAGACTTCTTCTGTTATGACTGTAAATTTGTTTGCCTCTGCTTCTCCTCTGTCTTGTGGTGTGCCACAGGGCTCTATTCTTGGCATCTTCTTTTCTCTTTTTATATGCTGCCACTTGGAACATTTAAAACCAGACATCACGTTTCTTGCTATGCAGATGACTTACAGATGTATTTGTCCATTAAGCCTAAAGATAGTAAGGTTCAAACTTCTTTTCTTGATTGTACTGACAACATTAAATGGTGGCCTCACCCAAAAAATCCAGTGTTTAAATCAAAGAAAGACAGTGTGCACCTTTTTGGTGATGCTCCTTGTAACTTTGGTGCTGTGAGATCTAAGTTGAGACCCGTCAAAAACTTGGGGGTGACCTTTGACAAGGATTTGAAATTTGATAAACATTTAGCCTCTGTAGTCAAGGCTGACTTTTATCATAATGCCTTTAGCCAATGTTCAGCCTTTTGGTAATCATCCTGACCTGGAAAAGACCACTCAGGTTACTGTAATTCTCTTTTATGTTGGAACCTCCCAGTCCTCCATCAGCCGTCCTCAACTTTTTAAACAAACTTTTAACACTTCCTGACTTGAGCACATCACCCCTGTTCTATTCTCACTCCACTGACTTCCAGTCCATTTTAGATAGTATTTTAAGATCTTGGTTTACTTTTAAAGCTCTTAATGGTCTTGGTCCATCTTTAATTAGAGCTCTGGAAAACTACTAGATCTTAGTAGCTTAGCTTTCCATGAGCATGTGAGAACATTAGAATCAACTAATACATTTTTACTATATGTTCCAAGGTTAGTCGGATAGTCGAACCTCGGATTCAGGAGAAGCAGTGTGGTTTTCGTCCTGGTCGTGGAACACTGGACCAGCTCTACACCCTCAGCAGGGTCCTGGAGGGTGCGTGGGAGTTTGCCCAACCAGTTTACATGTGCTTTGTGGACTTGGAAAAGGCATTCGACCGCGTCCCTCGGGGGGTTCTGTGGGGGGTACTCCGGGAGTATGGGGTACCAGGCCCTTTGATATGGGCTGTTAGGTCCCTGTACGACCGGTGTCAGAGCTTGGTCCGTATCGCTGGCAGTAAGTCAGGCTCGTTTCCAGTGAGAGTTGGACTCCGCCAAGGTTGCCCTTTGTCACCGATTCTGTTCATAACTTTTATGGACAGAATTTCTAGGCGCAGCCAAGGTGTTGAGAGGATCCGTTTTGGTGGCCTTAGAATCTCTTCTCTGTTTTTTGCAGATGATGTGGTCCTATTGGCTTCATCAGTTCGTGATCTACAGCTTTCGCTGGAGCGGTTTGCAGCTGAATGTGATGCGGCCGGGATGAGGATCAGTTCCTCCAAATCCGAGGCCATGGTCTTGAGCCGGAAAAGGGTAGCATGCCTTCTCCAGGTCGGGGAGGAGGTCCTGCCCCAAGTGGAGGAGTTTAAGTATCTCGGGGTCTTGTTCACGAATGAGGGAAAACTGGAGCGTGAGATCGATAGGCGGATAGGTGCAGCGTCCGCAGTGAAGCGGGCGCTGTACCGGTCTGTCGTGGTGAAGAGAGAGCTGAGTCAAAAGGCAAAGCTCTCAATTTACCGATCGATCTACGTTCCCACCCTCATCTATGGTCATGAGCTTTGGGTTATGACCGAAAGAACGAGATCTCGGATACAAGCGGCTGAAATGAGTTTTCTCCGCAGGGTGTCTGGACTCTCCCTTAGAGATAGGGTGAGAAGCTCAGTCATCCGGGAGGGACTCGGAGTAGAGCCGCTGCTTCTCCACATCGAGAGGAGCCAGTTGAGGTGGCTCGGGCATCTGGTTAGGATGCCTCCTGGACGCCTCCCTGGTGAGGTGTTCCGGGCATGTCCCACCGGGAGGAGACCCAGAGGAAGACCCAGGACACGCTGGAGGGACTATGTTTCTCGGCTGGCCTGGGAACGCCTTGGGATTCCCCCAGAGGAGCTGCTCCAAGTGGCTGGGGAGAGGGAAGTCTGGGCCTCCCTACTTAGGCTGCTACCCCCGCGACCCGACCCCGGATAAGCGGAAGAAATGGATGGATGGATGGTTCCAAGGTTCAATAATAAAGGTTGGGGTGACCGGGCTTTTTCAATCGCTGCACCCAGACTGTGAAACCAACTACCTCAGGACTTGCACTCCATCCCTGACCTGAGCCATTTTAAAGCTAATCTTAAAGCTTTTACAGTAGTTAACTTACTGTGTGGCACTCTTGCATTTTTTTTATTTTTTAAATGTTCATTTTAACTTTTGTACTGTATAGTACTTTAATCACCTTTTGGTTTTTGTAAATCGCTTCATAAATAAATGCTGATTGATGCTAATTGAGTTACTTCATTAATTAATTCCAGTCCTGGATTTGACTCTGTTCTGCCTCCAGGTATCTCCGGGGTCTTGTAATCCTGCAGGTTCTAGCCCAGGTTGCGTCCGGAACAACATCCGGTGCCAAATCCTTCATGTGTTTTTTCATTCCCTGCAGGAGGGAACAGCCGAAAGAAAAACACCAAGACTCATCACCAACACAAAGACAGAGCATTAAAAAAATCACATAAAGGCTTTAACTAATGCAGTGCAGTGGGCAATATCCACTCCTTCAAAGACTTGCATTTAATTTTGCATTCACAATTCAATGTCTAATTTAGTTCAAATTTTATCTAATTTATAAGCTTGCATCAAATGTTGACATGTGCAGTTGTGTGATGACTGGTGGTGCTGTCTAAGAAAGATTTTTGATCTCAAGATGATTTTTCTGGTTAGAGTAAGAAAATATTCAGAAAACACAGCAAACCTTTGTCTTAAGCCTGTACTGTATCTCACTGGGCTGAAATTGTTGGCAACTAGGTGGCAAATGGAATTCATGAGAGTCTCAAAAATGTCCCCAAAATCTTTGTGGGAATTCTCAATTTCCTTGCAAGAGTCGCGGAGGCGTGCGTTTTTAACTTAGAGGTTGTGCAACTATTTTTATTTTTTTCCATTAAAATAGTTACTTCATTCTGTTGCGTGCATCTCAAACTGTTTTTAGTTTTCTTACAGTCTCAAACTCATCCTGAACCTGTCTCATACTCTTCTCAATTTTGTCAAGGGGGGGGTCTCAACTTGTATCAAATCATTCTTAACTTTCCAACAATTTTCAGTCAGGTCATCTGGACAGTTTCTTTTTATTGTGCTGAAACGTTTCACCTTCCATCCAGAAGGCTTCATCAGTCAAGGAAACACACAACACAAAACTGATTCTTCCCCCAACAGATTACTCCAAAGTGGAACAAACCAGTTCTCTTGGTGCTCAGATGGTCTCTTTGGCACACCCTCTCCTCCGGTGCCAGCCCTCTTCCTCGTCGACAATCATGTCAAACTGGTTCAAAACCAACAAAGTACATGCTCAATAATCCAGGTATATAATTGTTGGATTGTGTACCTGGATTATTGAGCATGGACTTTGTTCTTTCTTAACTTTGTTGCAAAGTCTCAATCTTGTCTCAAACCTTTCTTTAACCCTTCCCAACTTTGTTCTAGGTGTCTTAAACCCATTTGAAACCCTTCTTAACTTTGTCACAGTGTCTCAAACTTTCTCGAACCCATCTTAACTTCGTTGCAGGGTCTCAAACTAATCTGGAACTTCAACCTTTCTTGCACCCTTCTTAATTTACTTGTAAGTGTCTCAAACTTGTCTTATTATTATTTAACATTTTCAAAAACCCTTCAAACCCGTCTCATACTCTTCTAAATTTTGTTAAGGGGGTCTCAAACTTGTATCAAACCCTTCTTAAATTTGTTGCAAAGTCTTAGGCCTTTCTTTTACCCTTCACAATTTTGTGGAGGATGTCTTTTTTTTTCTTCTTCTTTTTTTCCTTTATAGATGGCCTCCCTTCTCACCTCACAGCCATCCTCTCACTTTGTCAGTTTGTCTCAAACATTCTTGATCCCTTCTAATAACCTTAATGTTTTTTTTGTTGACATCTCAGACTCATCTCAAACTCCCGTAACCGACAAACTAGCCAAACAAATTCCAAATCCCCAAACTGTTTTAATGCTATAATCCGACGTAGGATTCAAATTGGCAGATTTTTATGATGCACGACACACACCTAAAACTGACAAGTTCACAAATTGAAAGGCGGCCCAGCGTGAGGTTCTACCTTCAGCGGCAGCTAGCTCAGGTCTCATGAGGTGAAAGAGTAGAACTTAAAGGTATTGTGACAATATGCTAAAACATAGACATCTTTAGAAAGAGGAGCTACTCAGCTTTGATTTTTTTGTACACAGATGCTTTGAATAATTATTATATAAAAGTATTTTTTAATAAAATAGTTTTAATGACGTAACTCTGCAGTGCGTCGCAGTTTTCGAGTGGAGAAAGGAGGGGTCAAATGCTGACGCATTTTTATGACGCAATGTAATGAACGCACATTGTAAATAACAATGGCAGAGAATATATAAACCGAGTAATTAAGCAATTTAAGTGAAGATTTGAGCAATTTGTCTTCAGTTTGGGAAGCCGAAGTTAGTTTGAGTGATGAAAAAGAAACAGCTGGTTAAAATGTAGGTCTGCAGCGGTATTTATTTGAGCCTTACCGTTCAAGAAGCGAGGGAGACTCCTCCATTGTCCATTCTTGACGAAGCTTTTCATCTTTTGGGAAAGTGAAAAGGCTCACTTGTTCACTGGCGATTTTAGAACACCCAAATGCGACACAACGTACCGGCATTTTTCAAGTTATACACACACAAAAAAGGCAATCTTGAACACAATGACACTGCGTTCAAATAGCAGCCGCAGACTGAACTTCATGTCCCTATGTCACATGACGTCGCATGCTGAAGTACCCGGATTTCCCATGACGAAACACGGCGCCAAGTTTAAAATCACTTTGAAACAAATTTTCATTGATTTATCATTTTGCTTGTAAAAACGAACATAGTTGAATGATACAACATATGTTGTGCCCCTTTATGCATAGTTCCAACGTCATGTCACAATACCTTTAAGCTTTCTGTGGTCTTAATGTTTTGTCTAACTTAAAGTGGCACACAAACAAATGACGTTGCATTCAAGGCGCAGAAAGGTTCCTGTCCATCTTTTTGTCCCTTCATCCTGACGGTTTAGTTTTAATTTCATTTTTAAATCCTGTCACATGTGAAACATACAAACTGACTGACAGCCTTTGTTCCTTTACCTGCATAATTGTTGTTGCGCAAATTCAAAATTAAACTTTTTGCTTTTAATATTTTCCCTGTCATGGCAGGAATGCCAGCAGCCCGTTCTGGTTCCAGCTGAGAGTGTACACCACCCACTGCAGCGAGTATGAAAAGAGGAGTCGGTACCTCACAACTTGTTTCACTCAGGAGCCCTGCAGGTTGTTCTGTCCTGCCAAGAACATCCCGGCTAAAGACACGCCCAACATCACCACCCAAGGCATCACATGGCACCAGGTACTAAAAAAGAAGCACATTTATGGTTTAATACACTTTTTTCCATGTCGCTGAAACTTTTCTGCAGAAGGGAGAAACATCACCAACAAATAGTTTCTTCTCGAGTGCGGAGGTTAAAGACAGCGGCGTCTACATCTGCACCAGATCTTACTTCTATAACGCTCACATCTACAACACCAGCTTTACGGTCGAACTCGATGTCCAGCCAAGCAGTAAGAAAAAAACATTCATAATAATTTACTGTCAGTAAAGTTCACGTGTTTAAAGAAATGTTCTTTATGTTTGTACAGAGCAACACGGACAATCGTTGATTCTGTCACCAAAGCCAAACGATGTAGTTCATGTCGATTTAGGTGAGTTCTTCTTATAAAGTCAAACTAGCAGTGCATGATCGCCCACTGCCAGGGAAGTGGGCGATCATGTCTGTTAGCAAAAAATCTCCTGAAACTCTGAACAGATTTTAATTACATTAAAGTTATCACTCGACGTTCAGCTACAAATTACTGGAGTCGTCCCCAGTCTAAATGGCGTCACAGCTGATCAGCTGTAGCAAATACAAAATGGCCACAGCTGAGTCAATTGTACAGACGTAGAACTATGATATGGTGTGGTAGTAGCTGAAAGTCATAAATCCTTCTTGCTACAGTTTTGTTAATGTTAGCTGTTATTAATGGGTCATTATTCACTGTGGGCTTGTCAGACTCGAGAGAACCTCTGCTGGGATCATCCTCAGCTATGGGTGCTCAGAGGGTACAAACGTCATTACATCACATTAGCCACCTTTTCACTATTTTACCTTTAGCATGTTTAGCAAATTGTAGTTTTTCTAGTTTTAGTAAGTAATTAGCTCCTTTTTGCAGCTGTGTTGCAAACTGTTTGTGTAGTTTTTGTACATATTACCTTCTTTTAGCAAGTATTTTTGCTAATTCTAGCATATTTTTCTGCTAATTTTAGCTGCTTTTGCGCACATTTGAGTTTTAATTCAATTCATTTCAGTTGTGTTTATTTCTATAGTGTGACAGAAGTCCTCTCAGGGCACTGTACAAAAACATTCACATACTGTACATTATAAAAGCCAATTAGTTCAGGAAGCCAGCAGATTGTGTTGAATCTTCATTTCGTCGCAGTCTCCTGAGCAAGCACAAAGGAGACAGTGGAAAGGAAAAACTCCCTTTTGGAAGAAACCTCCAGCAGAACAGGCTCAGGATGAGCGGCCATCTGCTTTGATCGGCTGGGGTTAGAGAGGACAGGAAGTACAGTAGTAACAGAAGAACACAGAATGTGCAGCATCTGATGTAAAACTTTTAATTTGATAATTGAAGCATCTGTTTTGTCAATTTTTGCCACCATTTTGCTAGTTCATGCATCTGTTTTGCTCAGTAGCTACTAATTTAATATTGTTAACTTCAACAAGCTTGCTCAACTTGCTTCAACTCGAACTTCAACACTTGCTCTTCTCAAGGGCGGACGTCTCCTCTCGGTCTCCACTTTGCTTTTGCTTTGTCTTGTCTGTGAAACTGTCTGAGAGCCTCTCTTCTACAAAATCTTCCGAATCACAACTATGGACTTCCATTTGGTCAGTTGGTCCCTCAACACAACTGATAACATTTCTTCAAAAAGAAGACAGGCTGTAGGCGAGCCGATTTGCCCTGTTGGCATGCACACAGCTGGATATCTAATCAACTTGGAAGACTTGATGACGTGTCTATCTCTGCTGTCATCTGTGGATCTTGAGGACGCATATTTAATTGGATTTATGACAACTGGTTCCTGCTTTTTGGATTTGGCTGGTTCCTGGTCTATCAACACACAAGGAAGTCGTCTGCAGCAAATCTGGACCTGGTCAGGCTGCCTGCCTTACATCATGGCTTGGTTCATGTCTCGAGAACCCAGACTTTTGGCAGAATGGATTAGATCTCTGGGATTTTTCTCAGACATGTTCCATTATATGGTCATTTTAATTTGGATATTTCGGAAGCAAGTGGGCCGAGACAGACTGAAGGTAGATGTCGTTAAAGTTTTACCTGTCCCCAAAAACAAAGAGACCTGATTTCAACAAAGAACAATGACAACAATACACAATCATAAAAGAGGCATACAGATTTTTTCTTTTTTACAAAATTAAAATAAGATGGCCAAAAAAAGTAGCAAAAAACAGCTAGATTATAAGTTGAATGTAGAAAACTAAAAACAGGAACATGTCTGCATTGTCTGGGCGCGGGAGAAGATGTCTGCCAAGACATACTTTTGCATTCCAGTCACGAGCGCTCCTTCGGAAAGGGCATGTAGCTCTGGTGGCAACATTGTTGCAATTATAAAATGTGCCTATTTAAATCACAAAGAATATACTTGTAACTAATGCAACAACAGGTGGTCCCCGACTTACGACGGCCTCGACTTACGACGTTCCGGACTTACGCTTACGCTTACGAACAGTACTGTTGTACATTAAATACAGCACTGGTATGTGTTTTTAGATGAAAGTGTGTTAGCTAACCATTTATAAATAAAGTTCTGTGCATGTTTATGAACCAGTATGTACGCTTGTTCAGTCTCATGTTGATAAACGGGTGTGCGGCGCAGCGTTAGCATACATTTTCCGACTTACGACCAAAAACCCGGACTTACGAACACCACGTGTAACGCGTTCCGACTTACGAATTTTCGGGTTACGAACGGTGCGTAGGAACGGAACTTGTTCGTATGTTGGGGACCACCTGTACATGGTTATCCTTGGTCTTGAGTTTGGACTTATAAAGAGTGTTTAGCCACTGCAGTTTTTTAAGACTTGTCATGTGATGAAACTGCTTCCAATTCAACAGTTGTTTAATTTTATTGTTGAATCACATGAAGTTAAGCCACTGGATGTCTGATTTCTTTATGTAGCTTTGAAATTTTATAAAAGCTGATACGTTCATTCACAAGCAAACTTAAAGTTGCAGTATGTAACTTTTATAAAAAATATTTTATAATAAAATTATATGGTTTTGACTTGGTCTCGATACACTCTGGTTTTGACTTGGTCTCGGTACACTCTGGTTTTGACTTGGTCTCGGGTGGCCTTGTTGAACACAACACTTGTTCACAGATCTTTGTTTGAAACTTTGCGAGGCGGCGGGTGATATGCATTCCTTTAAGGAACTCTGTGGTTTTATCTCTGATGGAACGAATGAAGACTTTTTGTTCTTCAGGCTCCACGGCGGTGATCCGATGTGACGCTGTCCTGTTTTCAGACTTTGATGAGGTCTTCTGGCTGAGCGAGACGTCGTTCGTGGAAATGGACGACAGCTTCTCTGTGTTCTACAACTATTCCAGGTAACGAAACTAAAAATCATCCTTCAGCCTGCAGAGCCTACAGATCTGTCTGGATTTTCTGCTTTCAGGACAGAGACCTCAGCTGAAACAAAAATGACGGCATCTTTGGTGTTCAGAAAAGTGTCCGAAGAAGATCTGCTGAAGACCTACACCTGCAAGCTGGAATCAAACCATCAACTCTCCACCTCCGTCACCGTCACGATCAGGCAAAAAGGTTGATACAAGCAGGAGTAGATTTTTTAGCTTTTAGCATTTTTAAGTTAGAAATAAAACCAAACAAGGAAAATGAATTTTCTAATAATGCAGAGAACTAAACGACAGCTAAAGAATTTGAGAGCAGCTAAAACAAGTGGTCAAATTCGCAATATACTGTAGTAGTTAGAAGCTAAAAGTAGCTAAACAATAGCCAAAAGATAGGGTGACTAGATATCCCTGATTCCCAGGGACAGTCCCCGTTTTGGACATCCTGTCCCCGGAAATGTCCCCGATTTTAACGTTTTATGAATGAGAAAAAAAAAGTTGCGTGTATATTATAGCAGCCGGGTATAAAGCGTGAGAGAGTGTTGTGCGCGACAAATGTTATTATTTTTACTGTGGCTGGTCACGCTGCTATTACAGACAGAAGAAGAAGAAGAAGAAGATCCGAGTGCACCACTTTTAAACAGAAGAAGAAAAGGAAAAAGCGTTGTTATCAGATGTTATTGGCTATTATCTGCTTTTTATCAACAGTCATCAGCTGATGTCAACTGTTATTGGCCATTATTTGCTGATAACATCTGTTTCAGGCCCCTCAAATGGAACCCTTCCTTTTGGAGCCAGTCGACATGTCGGCACGTGATAGTGAATGGACTGCATTTTTATAGCACCTTTCTATTCAAAGCTCTTTACACTACAATCTGTGTCCTCATTTACCCATTCACACAGCACTCTACCAGATCTATACAAAGAATAATCAGTGCTTTGTCACATTCATACACCGATGCGATAGGACGCACATCGGAGGCATTGAGGGGTTCGGTGTCTTGACCAGGGACACTTGAGCATTCAATTCAATTCATTTCAAAAATACTTTATTAATCCAACAGGGAAACTATTTGTAACTCGTTATCCTCATTTCATTAAGAGATGTTATAGATACTCATGGCTGTAGGCAGGAAGGATCTCTTGTAATGGTCCGTCCCACAGCGGATCCGAAGAAACTGGTCTCAGATTGCTGGCCTTCCTGATGAGTTCCTCTAACCTCTTCCTCTCAGCTGTAGAGAAGCTGCTGCTCCAGCACTGAAAATGGCTGAAGAGTCAAAAACAGGTCTTCAAGAGCGCCCCATGTCCTCCAAAAGACCTCAGATGTTGGAGTTTTATTTTGAATGCCTAATCCTTGGATAATAACAGTTTGTTACAGGTTTTATTTTTATTTCTTATGTTTCCAGATGAGATTAATTTTGTTCTTTCAACGGTTGAGCAGTTAAACTATACATTTTAATCAAGTGTTTTAAGTTTTAATGTAAGTCCTGCAGTGCAGAGACAGGAAGAACATAAACAAATCTGTTTAAAGCA